>JARJLG010000126.1:0-296984 GCA_029448575.1 Mycena maculata
CTCGGTATATAACACCAATGCGATGTGGAGGGAAGCACTGGCGCTAGTCTGGGGTATGTTGCTCTTGTTTTTAAGTCTCTGCCATCGTAATTCCCAACTTCAGAGTGTTACCAAACACAAATGTAGGGCGGGTCTGTTGCAATTGTCGCTATTCCGCACAATCCCTCTCTGCTTCGTTCCTTTCTTCTGCCTCTACGGAGAATTCCCTTTTTCCATCACAGAGTCCGCTCCTTTGAAAGCTCTTGAATGGTGTGCCGTCGTTCTCCTGCTCTACTGTAGGACCAGGTGTCCCAACAGGGTTTTAACGGCTACACACAAATACAACGGAGCCGTCTGTGGCATCGTTTGTAGTGGGAGTTCTGCTCCGCTTGAGCCTATGCGGCGATGGAGGAGGCGAATATCGAATATGGGTGGGGTATAAGTGTCTCCGCTGCGAGGAAACAGTGGTGGAGTGAGGCGGAAGGGAAGGAAAGGTGTCCCCTTCGGTCTCGGTGACCTTAGGTTCTTTTTGTTGACTGTTCCCTTCCGTTCTAGAGCAGTTTTAGATGCCTTGATTGCAAGGGGAGAACTAGATGATGTTACTACAAGTACTATGTCATATTTATACCCCAGCGGAGCCCAGTACACTGCCTTCCCAGGAGTAATGTTGAGCCTCTGCTGACTCTGTTGTGCGTGAAACAGTTTGGCGGAGCTGGCGGAACCAACTCTTTGGTTGCCAACGGACCCTCGTGGTGGTAATTTGACACAGCGTACCTGTGTCATACTTCTGCCAGCAGAATTCCCTCTTTCTCATGGCAGAACACAAGCCATCCATGGAGCCGGACTCTCTTCGATGTTAACCTACGGTTATCAACCCGTTTAGGATATTGTGGTTCAGCCATCAGTTATATTTTCTCGTTCAGGCAATCTCCGCTTAGCGAATTGCCTTCCGATGGTCCTGTATTCTTCAATGGTGTGGGGTTTGAGATTCCGCCGCCGTAAATCCCATTGATCATGTGTTCCCTTGAGGCGGAATTGATCTATGTATGCGTGGTTTTTAGTCAACGGGGATTTATAATTTGAAGAATGATCCTCCGTTTCCGTCTCTGTATTGGTTCCGTAGTAAGGGTTAAATCGTTGTGAATGCCTGTTGAGACCAAGGATTTTCAGCGGAGACTCCGGGTTCGATTCCTGGCAGGACTGTCTGTCTTGAACGATTCGGTTTTTATTTTCCCAATGCGACTCATTTTCCACTGCAATCCTGGTGGTTGTTTCTCATTCAGTATTGACAGGAGGACCTTTCAAATGGCGGGATGGGTTTTCCAAGCCGTGGAAGCTGTTCCATAGGCGGCGGAAGGGCTGAATTGGCGACCTAACAGTGTTTCCATGCTTTTATCGTTGACAGAATGTGTTTTCCAAGCGACGGAATGGCTGAAATGGAGACTTAACAGTGTTTCCATGCTTTTATCGTTAAGGGATGTGTTTTCCAAGCGGCGGAAGTCGACAGAACGTGTTCTTCGAGCGGCAGAAGGGCTGAATTGGCAACCTAACAGTGTTTCCATGCTTTTATCGTTGACGGAATGTGTCCTTCTTTGTCCCATCCGCATATTGGCGCCGTAGCATAGGGTGTTGCATTGAGGTTTACTTGAGACATAGCAGATTGTTTTGCGGATGTCCCGGGTTCAACTCTTTTTAACGTTCTGAGTGTGCTCATTTTGTATGGGAATTTCCTCCTTCTCTGCTAGTCGTTTCCGCCGTCGTGAGGAATATTACGAGTTTCCAGAGTCGGCGCGTGGAGCCAGCTCACAATGTGCATCAGACCTGCCATTGTTTGTTGCTGAGCCATCGGTGCACACAATTACATCTTCTTCATCTGGTTCAGGTACAATCCTGGTGTCTGGGGCAGATATGCCTCCCCTTAGGCTATTTGTGAATATTCTGAAGGTGTCTCCCAGGTTTCCTTTGACAGTGATTTTTGGGTTGAAGACCTTTTCATCTGTCCCAAGCACTATTGGCTCTGGAGGTATGCCCTCGTAGTCTTCTGGTTGGGGTTGGAGTGGATTCCATTTGGGTTCCAGCGTGTTTAGGAGCTAGTGTGCCTTAAGGCAGCATTTGTGGGGGGTTGCTGCATTGCGGGCACTCAATCCTGGTAGCCCTGCATTTAGGGCATGCACAATTGGATCGTGGGTTGTTGCACAGGTTCTCTAGCTTCTGGGCTAGCACCTCAGTCTCACAGACAGTTCATACCTTGTGGTGCATTTTGAGGCATAGGACCTCATCTCCAATATTGAAGACACGTCAGCCAGTGGTGCTCTTAATATGATACCAAATTGTGGCATCCTGCATAATCTCTCGGGAGAAAGCAAGGCCATCCATTTGAACTCCTCAGGCACAGGCAACCTTGACCATGTTTATAAGGTCTTGTGGTTTAAGGGTTCGGCCTGATTCCCAGGCTGGCAGGAATACACAAGTGCGCAGGTTCTTTTCCACAGCGGTTGCAGACCTTGACTGTATACCTAGTGCAATCAGCTCATCGGCGGTGAATCCCCAGAGCAGGCGTGATGGGCCAAAGTCAAGGTATGACTTCAGCCATGTTGTGGTAATCACCTCATTACAAGCAACTATGTCAAGAAGGTTCCTGTTATGTAACGTGCCTGCAAGCTAACACTGTTACCAACTGAGCCAAAAGGCCACTATGACAGGTTAATCCTGTCATAGGCTGCAGACTATATATACATGATTACACACATTTTGCATGCATGTAACAGTGCCCCCCCATTAGGCACTGAGCCCTCGAAGTCCGAAATGATCCTAGAATGGATCCGAAATGATCCTGAAATGGATCCGAGATGTCCCAGAATGGGACAGAAGCCCAGGAATGGGCCGGACCGGGGACGGAACCCCGGGTGCACTTCCGAGAACCACATGATACACAGTAGACCCCCAGGTCACATGATCAACCTGCCGGAAGTTGCCGAGTTCAAATAATGACAAATTTCCCTGGTTCTCCAGGCCTGAAAAAGAATGCCACCAACAGGGATTGAACTCGCAACTGGTTTAAACCTGTCATACTGTTATGTAACATGCCTGCAAGCTAACACTGTTACCAACTAAGCCAAAAGGCCA
This sequence comes from Mycena maculata, assembly GCA_029448575.1. Taxonomy (NCBI): domain Eukaryota; kingdom Fungi; phylum Basidiomycota; class Agaricomycetes; order Agaricales; family Mycenaceae; genus Mycena; species Mycena maculata. Next base: position 3,106 of record JARJLG010000126.1, read on the forward strand.
CTATGACAGGTTAATCCTGTCATAGGCTGCAGACTATATATACATGATTACACACATTTTGCATGCATGTAACAGTTCCGGCCCCCCATATCTACTGGTGCATAGACTGTTTCCTTGTTGACGACTATCAGACTTTTGTCATTCCATAGGAAGGACCGTATGCGGCGCTCTAACTTTTTCTCCGCCTCAGGAGGCATTCCTTGGACCTTGGCGAGGTACTGGGCCATCCCACCTACAACCATCATGATTATGAGCTGCCGCCCTTCCATGGTAGGGTGTCCTTTGTCCCACCTCTCGAGGGTGTCATCAATCTTGTCAATTGTTTTTGTCCAGGTTGAGACCTTGTTATATCCATGCAACATCCCCAGCCCTCTAGTCGACCTTCCGGTAGTTCCAGTAGGCTCTGAGGCTCCGGTATATTACCGGAGCCTCCAAACCATCCGGTATCATCGGGTTTTTACGCAATGAAGGATTACTGAGCGTTTCCCATTTATCCGCCTTTCCGTCTTTCCGTCTTATTGTCATACGACTTCTCATCAGTCCTTCTGACTTGTCTTATTGTTAAGAACCACTCTCCTTCCTTATATGGAAAACAATTAGCTACTTAGCATAAATACGTCTTTAATATGTCCTGTACGTCAGATTGATAATTGACGTTGCTTGGCTCACTTCCCTTGCACTGAGTCGTCTCCGTACTCTCCGGTTCCCTCCAGTACTCCGACTTGTCTTCCTCCATCGGATACCTGCCGGTTAGGGTAGTCACTCACCCTTGACCCCCTGTGGTGTTGTGATCCTCCTTTGTATACGTTCCAGACCCTCCGGCCCTCCGACGCTCCGACATACCGGAGCCTCTGGTCCTTCGGCCTTTACTCTTCAGGTCCATCCCAGCTCGGTATATAACAGACCTGGTCTACTTTGTTTCCAACCCACGCTCCAAGTGTGCGGACTGGTTCACCCTCTTTGGCTATCTTGATGTGCTGGGGGATCAATGTGCCGTCAGCTCCATTGACAGTTTGTGTTGCTTGAACATGGTCTCGGTGTGTGAGTGAGCCTATTGGTATGATTTCCGTCTTTTCAATGTTGAATTTTGCTCCTGATGCAATACACCACTCATCTAGGACATCAAGGAGTGACTGGAAGTCATCGCTAGATGCTAGGTAAACCAGTGTGTCATCTGCAAAGAGTGTTGCTACAACTCTGTTGTCAACTTCTTTGAGCTTGAAGGCCTTCAGACCAGACTGTCGCAATACCTCAGCAAGTGGTTCTATTGCAAGATCAAAAAGCAGGCATGATAGGGGGTCACCTTGACAGACGCCTCGTGTTACTTTAAAGGGATGCTTGCTCATCATGCCATTTACGGCTACAGATGTATATGCATCACTGTATAGTGCCTTTACAGTGTTAATAAACTCTTTTGGGATCCCAAATCTTTCGAGGGCTAGCCATAGCTCAATCTTATCATAAGCTTTCTCTTGATCCAGTGCAACAATGATTCCATCCTGCTCCGTGGCTTCAGCTAGTTCAATTATTCGTTTGGTGAGCCAAATTTGGTCATAGATGTGGCGGCCTGGGACAAATCCTGCCTGTGCCGGGTGGATTAGGTCTAGTGCTATCCTTGCCAGTTTTATGGTCAAGGCCTTGGTAAAGATTTTACAGTCAGTGTTTAGCAGTGATATTGGCCTGTAGTTGGCAATATCTGCAAGGTCATTTTTCTTGTATATGGGAGCCATCCAGCTCTTTGAGAACCCGGTACCAGGTGTAACTCCATGTGACTCAATACCATTGTATAGCAGGTGGAGGAACCCAACAACGTCAAATGCGGGTTTGTCCTTGGAGGTGTGTGTACGGAATCGAGAATCCAGTACACGCCACACCTCGTATGGTATGCCATTCAGCCCTGGGGCTTTATTGTTTGCAGACAGCTTCAGTGCCAGCTCCACATCTTCTCGTGTTAGCTGTTTCTGCAGTGACTCTTTTTGCTCCTGGGTAGTCGTTCGGACTATCTTCTGCAGCACCACCTCAATTGTTGGGTCACGGATGTCTGGTGCAGTGTCCCTCCACACCTTCTGAATTTTGTTGTGGTAATTTCACGCTATTGTGGCCATGTGCTTTGAGTCAGTCTCATACTTAGCCATGGTGTCAGCAAGAGGGTCGTATCCTGGCTTTAGGAGGCGCCTCAGTACTTCTCTCGGTTTCTTTGAGCTATTAACTGCTGACCAGTATGGGCCAATCACTTCGCCTTCTAGGCGGTTCTTGATCTTTCCAGCGATTCTGCTCTTAACATGTTTTGCAGTATGTACCTTTACCAGCCTCTCTGTGAGGAGGGCCGCTGTGAGGATTACCTCATCCTCAGTCAGCTCTGGGTTGTTCAGGACCGTGTGAAGGTCTTCTTCCAGGCATGCAATTTCCCTTTGTGCTTTTGGGACCAGGATCTTTGAGCGTGCCCGTGCTTGCTCACGGATATCAGACTGGAATTTTGCCCATATTGTTTGGACATTGATTTCAGGGCCACGTTGTGGCCAGTCTGCTGATCGTTTTGCTGCTTCATAGGATTCCATGCCTCTCTTGAGTATAAAGGCTGCCACTTCCTTGTCGCCAGAGATAAAGGCAGGCCAGACCCATCTGCCCGACCCGGTTGTGGGTGCTGCTTCCTGTGTTACTCGGACAGAAACCATCCTGTTCGCCGTAAGAATCTTGCTATTGATCAACTGCCATGAGATATACTGACAATTTCCAGGCTGAACACAACCTCCGGGGTCTCTTGGCAACAACCACCACATGCGCTTTTGATCGCACCTCGAAAACTTTTTGAGGATTGGGCGACAACGCACGTAGTGGCCTCTGCTTTACATTTGCAATACTCGTACCATAGCTACCAGTAATGGAACGGCCCACGGCGAGTTCTTCCGCAAAAAAGACGCTGAAAGACCAGCAAAAAAAGCCAGAAAAACCGGAATCTACGCAGCGAACCACCCGTAGTGTGTCGGACTTCACGACGAGCAAACACACCGTGAAAACAAGGACGGAACTCTACGGAATTGGGAAATACACCTGGAAGACGGAGGGGGTCGATGGCACGCGGACACATCTAATCATGAAAGGCTTCATCTCGGGGGACTGCGACCCCAACCCATCGCTCGCCACTCTCGTGCTGGTTCTATTGCGGGCAGTCGCCTTCATCCTAGAGGAAAGGAGGGACAACAAGGTTCTCAAGATCGCGGAAACCTTGAACGGCATAGACACAAACCTACTAAAAGTCCTGGCCTATGCGGAGCAGGAGAAGGAGGGTCCAGCGCCGATCAATGCGGGAGGTGACGCGGGGGAGCTAGTTGAGGACCTGCATTCCGCTGATAAGCTGGCAATTTGGCCAAGCCTGAAAATGCATTGAATGTGTATTTCTGCGCTGCTTTACATATCTAATGTGTACATCTCTGCATGAGAGCTGGAGTGAGGCCCATACTGCTGGCTAAAGGTCGCACTGGGGAAACTAGTAGACTTGCCAAGCCACCGATACCACGAGGGTCAACGGTCTGGGAAGCTGCAAGTGACTTTAGCTAAAATTGGTGTCCAACCATTCGATCGAATTGGGACATACCATGGCGTACCAAATATCAAGGGCATCAAATACCATCCATCTAGACGAGGAGTTGATCCAGGTTGCAGGTTAAATCAAGTTGACAGAGTCATTGGTGCAGTTGTGGGCACAAGTCCGATATTTGTGACATGTTTGGTCACTGTGACTATAATCACATGAGCCTAGATGCCTCGGAGGGCTCCGGAATCATTCGGATACATTCAGATTCGGTTCGGGGACAGTGGGACACCCTAACCCTCAGAGATCGACATGTGCATGGGGGTTTTGTTGGGCTATCAAGAATATTTGGATGACTGAGCAGGCATGTGATATTTTGGATGAATAAGCACACAGCCAATTGGTCCGGATCAATTAGGGCCAAGAATAGGTGTGGAGGCGTCCCAAAGAAGGGACGAGAGTCATAGCAATTGTGTTTGCCATCAGTTCTTTCAGTTTAACAACATTATATTTATCTTTCTCATCAAAATTATCGTTATCATTGTATGGACCCATGTAACCTAATTAGGAACCCTGTGATAGCCAAGTAGTATAAATACAGTAGCTAGGGATGTCTTTCGACACGGGATCCTGCCCCTCCTTTCTGGCTATCAGTCAAACGACTGACAGTTAGAAAGTAGGTGTAGTGTCTTGTCTGTGGGCTCAATAATTGATTGTGTGGTTGTTGTATTGTTGTTTTCTTGAGTTGCACCTGGAAAAGCGCCTAAATAAGCTTAAGAGGACCACAATTTGGCTAATAGGCCTTGGCTATAACCTCTGGTTGCCTTGGATTTGCTATTAAACTACGAGTCTTTTGGTGTTGTACTTTAGCTAAAGTCCTTGGAAGCGGTTCTCTGCTTGGATTGCTTGTCACATCGGTACCCTTACCTTATATATCGATAATAACACGGAAACGGTATCTTATATAAAGATAATACCAACGCGTTTCATATCGGGTCATATCGGGTCATATCAGGGTTTCATATCGAACAAGGAACACGAACAAGGAACAGTTAAAGGGCATTAGCAACAGGCTATAAGAACATCATCGGATTTGAAGGGACTTGTTACTCTCTGAGTTTCAGTCGTATTGGCAAAGACTCGGTTACTATCATTGGAATACAAGGATTACATCGCTTATAGTGAACCACACCGCATATAAACAAACCCCATTGAATATAAAACACGTTCCTATCGTCTCAGACCTCTCTTTGAGTGCCTAGAAGATCAGTAAACGAGCCAGCATTTGTTATTGGCCTCACAGCCAAGAAGCTTTGATTTCTGAGCCAATAATTGTAGTGTGTTCAAATTGCAGCAGCCTAATACTTGGTTGGAATCCCCGAACTTGCGCGATCAACGACAAGGGCCTTACCATAGAGTGTTTTGTGAAGTTAGTTGGGTTGTGTTCAAGTTTTGGTTTTGGTTTTGGTTGATTTATCAATTGAGATCTGGTAGCCATTTGCTTGTTTGCATAGCTTAGCACTTCATTTTCACGCTTGCCCGCGTGTCGATCGTTTCACCGCCGCCATGATGCTCACACGTATGGTGGAGAAACAGAGTGCAGAGTGGGGAACACTCACAGAACGTCTAGAGAATGGCCTTGCGGAGGTCTTGGAGAAGGCAGAGAAGTCGGTGACGAATACGGGGGAGCGGGTGCCCTCAGGCCCGAAGGGGAGAACCTACGCAGCGGCGGTGGCGTCGGGGACGAAGGCGCCACCCCAACACGTGATAGCGCTGGCGAATGCCCATGCCGGCGACTGCCAGGTTATGGTGGTCGTTGGTGGAGACCTACGGCCTAGCCCAGCTCAGCGAGAAGGAGCTAGTAGAAAAAGCCTCGCTCGCGCTAGAACACGCCAAGTCGGTGTTAGGGGACGATACCGCCCCTGACAGGATGGGGTTCGTGGGGGCGAAGAGGGTATGGAGCGGAGCAGTCGTGTTCCACCTTACGGCGGCAGAATGGCTGCAGCTGCCGAGGTGTATGAATGCCTTCCTTATGGGTTTGGGTGGCACGGCCATCTACAAACCACGCAATTACTCTGTAGTGGTCGAGTTTGTGCTGGTCACCTTTGACCCGGCCCTGCGGCACGCTTTCCGCACGCTTGAGGACGATAACGGACTGGAGCGCGACGTGATAACACAAGAGCGGTATATCAAACCACTGGAGCGGCGCCACGTAGGCCAGCACACAATCTTTGGGTTCGCGACGGCTGAGGGGGCGAACCACGCAATTCGTCACAGGCTTTTCGTGCACGGAAAGCGGGTGACAGAACGCAAGCTCCTATCGGAGCCAATACGCTGCATGAAATGCCAGATGATTGGCACCACGCACAACGCGGCGACGTGTCCGTCCATACACGACGTGTGTGCGAGATGCGGGGAGATGCACCACACAGATTCATGCGTTGTATAAGACCTCACATGTGCTTGCTCAAACTGCAAAGCCGCTCAACGTCCTTACCGAGGCCACGGAGTGGTGGACCGCAACTGCGCCGTGTTTGTAGATAAGCTACAGTTTGCGCTTGAGCGCAACCCCGAGGCAAAGTATTGGTATTACCCTACTGACGACCCTAGTACTTGGGAAGATTATACCAAGCCGGCACCAAATCTTGGGAACCAGTCGGCGACCTGGCAGGCTGGCGGGACCTGGTCGGGCAGTTACGCGGAGTCAGATGGCAGAACGGCAGTGGCTCGGGGCGCGAAACCTGGGTTGCCACCGTAGGCGGCGGCAATGGCAAGGATGGCAATGAATGCAGGGGATGGGGGCTGGCTGAGGGAGTGACTCCGCCAGATGACGCTGACAGAGACGATGGGGGGCGCGGCAGGCGAGGCTGCAAGGGACGTGGGGAGGAGGGTTGAGGGCCTGCGGGCCTAGGGATAGGGAGTGTGCGTGGAGGAACGTCTCCTGCCCCCTTGCCTCAGACGAGTCAGAGCGGGGCGAAGGGGCTCGAAACAACACCAGAAACGGTGGAGGACGGGGTGCCCATGACGTCGGTAGAACGGGCCGCGATACGCACTAGAGTGCAGCAAGGACTGGCGAGGGCATGGCCAGCCTTAGTCTTCCACGATGACGGAGCCAGCAGACCGACGCCTGCGGACTGGGCGGAAGATCTGCCGACCATACGACAACTATCTGACCCGCCTGAGGGGATCTTGGGCGACACCGCACACCCGGGGGCTCCCATGGATGGCGCTAAATGAGCAACACACACCTTCCCCTCCCCACTCCCAAAGCGCAGGCTTCGCATTTGGCAGCAAAACCTGAACAAGTCACTGGACGGCCAACTCGATATGCTACAGTCCCTCAGCCCGAAGAAGCATGACCTCGCCTTACTCCAGGAGCCTTGTATAGACTTCCGAGGTCAATCGCGCACTAACCTCAGATTCACAGCCGTCTACCCAACTCGCCATGCACTCCACCCAACGAAGACCCGTTCCCTTATCCTTGTTAATACTCACCTCGCATCCTCCTCGTGGTTCAGCATCCCCCTGCCCTCCTCCGACATCACCGCCATCGAGCTGCGAACACCTGCTGGGATCATACGTATCATCAACGTATACAATGATTGCGAGCATAACGATTTACTCACGGTCCTGCTCCAGTATCTCAGGGACCCAGCAAATGTGGCTTGACCAGGACAAACCATCCAGTACATCTGGGGAGGCAACTTCAATCGACATCACCCGATGTGGGATGAATTCTGAAATTTTCATTTATTCAGTAACCACAACCTTGCGCTTACCCAACCCCTGCTAGACCTTCTGGCGCGATACTCCATGTCAATGGGCTGCCCAGGGACATCCCCACCCTGCAGGCATCCAACTCCAAGAATTATACCCGCCTGGACAATGTCTGGTGCTCCACACCCCTGTTATGCTTGTTCGTATCATGTGATACCTTCCCCAGTCTCCGTCCAGTGAAAACTGACTATCTCCCGATCATCTATGAGCTCAACATCACCCCAGTCGTGGTCGAGCACACGCTGCGCCCCATGTGGCGCAAAACGCCGTGGGATGAGTTTCGTACGAGACTTTTCAAACTGCTGGCCGCGGTTCCACATCCTGAGGTGTACCACACACGGGAAGAAGTGGATGCCGCCCTCGCAGCGGTCCACCGGGCAGTACAAACCACCATCAACGAGCTCGTGCCAATGTCGAAGCCGTCGCCGTACCAAAAACGGTGGTGGTCGGATGACCTGGCCACACGGAAAACGGAGAGTCAGCAACTCTGCAAGGTATCCTACCTCCACTGACACATTCCGGACCACCCGGTGCACGAGGAGGCACGGGTCGCCCGGAATGTGTACTCGGACGCAGTGACAGCGGCCAAGGCTGCGCATTGGGTAGAGTGGCTAGAGAATTTGGGGAGTATGGACCCAAACAAGATTTGGGCCGCCAATCGTCTTGCCTCGGGTCCACTGTCGGACGGCGGCTGCGCCCGGGTCCCTACTCTCACCTCCAAAGATGGTGCCACCGGCGTTGTGACGGAGGCAGTTACGAATGACGAGAAGAGCGCTCTCCTCTACAAATTCTTTCCACCCCCGATGCTCATATCTTCCGTCCCGCAGGATGCCGTATATCCGGACCCGGCTTACAAGTGGCAGCCCATCTCCGACGCTCTCCTGCACCGTGTCATCCAGAAAATGAAACCGTACAAGGCCACCAGCCCTGGTTCCTTCCCCAACTGCATCTATGTCTACAACGCCAACCTACTCGTACCCTACTATGGTCCTATCTATCGCGCACTCGACGAGCTGGAATACTACCCGACAGGCTGGAATTGGGTGGACACCCTCGCCCTGAAGAAGCCAGGCAAGACTGACTACGGTAACCCCACGTCGTTTTGCCCCGTCAGCCTCAACGAGGGGGATGCACGCATTCTCCACAGCGCAAAAATGCTGCAGTTTGCCACGCAAGTGGAGTTAGCTGGCATCCTCCCCAGTAACCACTATGGGGCACACCCCGGCAGATCGACCACCGATGCACTCCACCAGGTGGTAAAGATCGTCAAGGACGTGTGGCGCCGGGGGGACATCGCCACTATTCTGTGTATGGATGTCAAGGGCGCGTTCCCAAGCGTCAACCTTGACCATCTGATACACAACATGTGCATGCGGTACCACGCGAGCATACGGACTAGATGCGGAGGCGGTACGAGGGCCGGCGCAGCCGTATCGTCTTCGACGATTTCACCTCTGAGCCGTTTGACGTGGACGGAGGCTTGGACCAGGGGGATCCACACTCAGGAATAGCCTACTTGATATACAATTCGGGGCTCGCCGAAATCACGAAGGCGAAGGACAGCGAGCATACCGTTTTATTCGTTGACGACAACACCCTCATAACTACAGGGGCCGACTTCCACGAAACCCACCACATGATCAAAGACATCGTCCAACGGCCGGACAGCATCGACGCCTGGGCAGCAGCCCATAACGCGAAGTTCGGTCCTGCAAAATATCAGATGTTAGATGCATCACGATGAAGGGCTGCTCCCACGTTTGAACCCACAAAGCGCGTCCCGATACCACGGTTCGGTCTCAAGCTCAGCGAGCATGTCATCAAGTCAGCCACCTCGGTCAAGCTGCTGGGGGTGCAACTCGACCGGGAGTTAAGATGGAAGGAGCAGGGTGTGTCGGCGCTGAGCAAGGGTCAAGGCTGGTTGGCACAAGTTGGCCGCCTTGCCCGAACCTCACATGGGATCAAGGCGGGGCCAATGTGCCGTCTCTACTTATCCACCTGTGTACCACGCATGCTTTATGCGGTGGACATCTTTCTAAATCCACATAATCCTAAATCACGCCGTTCAGCAAACCGGGCAATTCTAGGTAAACTGTGCACCATCCAGAGATGCGCAGCACTCACGATGATAGGTGCCCTGTCCTCCACGCCTACCGACGTCCTCGACGTATACGCCCATCTACTCCCGATCCAGCACCTGGTTGAGAAGACACGATACCGGGCGGTGATGCGCCTGGCGACAGTTTCTAGCAATCATCCCCTACACGGGCCCATCGAAAAAGCGGCAAAATGATATGTCAAGAGGCACCGGACACCCCTACACGAACTTACAGCGGAGTTCAAGATTGAGCCGGAGAAGATGGCGCAGATTAAAGCGGAGTGGGAATCGAGCATGGTCGTGAGTGTGCAGAGTTCGAAGGAGGAGGCGTTGAAGGTGGAGGCGGCGGATGGGGCGCAATGGAAGGTGTACTCGGATGGGTCTGGGATAGATGGGGTAATTGGGGCGTCGGCGGTGCTGTTCCGGGATGGAGTGGAGGTGCGCGCAAACCGCTTTCAGCTCGGCCCGGACACCAACCACACGGTGTACGAAGGAGAGGGCATAGGTATCAGCTTGGGGCTGGGCTTGTTGTGGGCGGAGCGAGAAATTAACGGAGAAGTCACAATCGTGGTGGACAGCCAGCCGGCCATCAACACCACCGCCAACCCTCGACCCACACCTTCACACTATATCTGGGACACGATACACCGTCACGCCGCCTCCATCCGACGCAAGCACCCTGACACTCGAATCACCATACGCTGGGCACCTGGCCATCGCAACATCCCAGGAAACGAGCGGGCTGACAAGGAGGCAAAGAAAGCGGCACGGGAAGGCTCCTCCCCAAGCGGCTCAATTCCCCCTGCCTACCGTGATCGCATCCTCCCTTATAGCCGCTCCGCGTGAAGGCAGCAATACGAGGCTAAACAAAAAGGACGAGTCAGCAAAGAGTGGCAGAAATCTTCCCGGTATCACCGCGTCAAACGCTACGACCCATCATTCCCCTCCACGAAATACCTCAAACTTACAGCTAGAATGCCACGCAAGCACACTGTCATCCTACTCCAGCTCCGTGTTGGGCACACCATCCTCAACAAGCACCTCAACCGCATTAAACGTGCTGAGACCCCCGTATGCCCTGCCTGCCGGCGGGAGGACGAGACCGTCCTTCATTACCTACTGCACTGCCCCGCTCACACCAACGCCCGCAAAGAGTTGCACCGCCTGGGCGGCCGTGACTCCCGCATCATCGAGAAACTCCTCACCCGCCCCAAACTCATCCCCCACCTCCTCCGATTCATCGCCTGCTCCGGGTGCTACCGCACTGTCTTTGGGGAGATCCCCGATCTTCGCCCATTGGAAAACCCAACGTGCCTCGAAACTATCGTGGTGCTTAGCGCCATCCCCATCCCACGGGAACTCGTCGCGCATCTTATCCCCCGGAACGCGGGGCTGGACTGGACCCCGCCGAACCTGGAGTAGAGCCAAGTCCCATCCCTTTTTATAATCATACTCTACTTACCGGACATCATGCCACCCCTATTATGGGGGACTTCCCCGCTGAGGGCGCGCTCCGTGCACCCTGAGTGATGCCGCTATTTCACGACATACAGAGCAGATAGAAATAGATTGTCCTGGTTAGACTACAAGTACATGAGAGGTCCCTACCATATCGTACGCGACAACGGGGAAATAAATTTGATTTTTAAAAAAAAAAAAAAAAAAAAAAACACAACCTCCGGCTCACGGAAATTGCGCTGAGGTGGTGCCAACACCACTCTATTTTGAGTGGGTCATTTTTTCCGTCTAGGTCGAACCAATCTAAGGGTATTCCAGACACAACAGATGGAGTGATTCTGGGGGCTAGTAGTGCCGACCAGATTCGGGAAAATTGTGAAGCCAGCGCCAAAGGCCGGCTTCCGGACGCAATTGTGACAGCACTTGATGAAAGGCCCCAGGAAGCTCCACCAAAGGATGGTCCCCAAATTTCCTCAAATCCAGCCTCAAAAAGCCACTCGTCGAGGTCGTTTGGGGCCTCAAAAAGCCACTTTCGGACAAGGGTAGTCACGTGAAATTCAAATTTTCGCCCAAATAATCGGGAAAAAATCTCCGGTGCACCTGGCGACGCAGAAATGTGGGTGGCACACAGGCGCAATTGATTTAGTACTCGTAGTCTGGCCAAGTGGTTAATTATGTTTCTGCTCTTTTGTCAGGTTACTACCGCTGCAGTGCTGAGTTCGGTTAATTCCTGTCCCATTTTTTTGTCAAGTCAGACCTCAAAAAGCCACTTCTCGGACAAGACCACTCAAATTTCAGTCTCAAAAAGCCAAATTTTGGACAGCAAAATCGCAAATTTTCGGCCTCAAAAAGCCACTTTTGCGGACCATCCTTTGGTGGAGCTTCCCGGGGCCTTTGACGAAGCATGGGAGATCAGCCAAGGAACTGCTAGCACTTACTGGCGCTGAATTGTGGCGGTACTGCATATACGAATAATTATTCGAGAAGCCAAGAGCTGCTGAAACGTACGCTCATATCAACCCCTATAGTAATCTTAAGTGAAGACATTGTTCATGATCACTATTATGACCATAGTTGAAACGTTCGACTGGAAAATAAAAGCTGTATGCGAGCCGATGCCGCAGATCCGAGTCGTACAGCCACCAGGCCAGTCCGAGTGATAAGATGGCAGAGCGCTAAGCTTGGTTCCTGACTTTGAGTCTCTCTGTTGAAACATGGCGGATTCCTCTGCCGATCTTATGCCTCTGGGCCTTCGTTTGTCCGAACTTGCTCTCAAGATCCCGGACTCTGATTCCCCTGCAACCTGGAAAGACGTTGAAAACACTGCACAGGCTTTGGCGAACGGGCTGCGTGTACGAGATGGTCCAGGTAACGACCTCGGCTTGTCCCCCCTTTACCCTCCTCTTAACCTGCGCGCAAGTCGACAACCATACTGCACTGGGACAAACTCCGCTCCCGCAAACTCTCACTACACTATTTACGTCTGCGCTGCATGGGTCAACGATCCCCGCCGTGTCGTACATCCCTGCCGTGTTCGAGCTTCTCAGAGTCTCCGCCAATATGTGCATGGATCACGGTAACCCGAGAGACACCCGATCCTTCAGACATTCGCTCAACTGTTTCGCAGATGAGAATCGAAGTCAATTGCTAGAAGCTGGGCTACCTCAGGCCGTGGTAGCGCTCCTGGAAGGGTACTCGGAATCCATACCAGAAACACCTTCTGCCACGCCGCTGCCGCTCACCATCCCCCACCTTAAAGTGGTGCGCACAGCCATCGGTGCCCTCTTGAACGCCTGTCTCAATTATGGTACGTTCTCCGAATATTTCGGACAAAGAAAGAAAATGACCTATTCTTTGTAGACCTCGTGAAATCCCGTCTACGTTCCTTAGATTCTGGTCTGACGATCATGAAACTCTCCACTGCCATATACCCTCCTGCGACGTGGCTCACAGCGGCACCCTCCAGCCCAGATGAGAACAGTCCCGAGGCCCAAGAAGAATCTTGGACCTTGCGAAGCGGAGTCTCTAGCTGGGCTTGGCGGACCATCGTAGAATTGAAAGAAGTAAGGGACGAGAGTGGGTTGATTCATGATTACTCGCAAACTCCGCTGATAGCGTACTAGCCCTCCAAATATTCAACCCCGATGTACTTCCTCTGCTCACGCCCGCGCTGGTGGCCTTTTGTCCTCCTTACTCATATGACTCTGCTTTATTCAAAGCAGACACTCCCATGTTCAACATGCTGCTTCATGCCGATTTTGATGTCCTGGAAGAATCGTGCACCTTGATAGAATCTCTCTCGCTCGACGTCGAGGATGTTCGACTGTCTTTGGCCCGAGGACTGAATTTTCCTGCGGAGCATGGCGGTGTTCCCTGCTTATGCACCATCTTGGACTTCATCGAGAAGGGCGACTACCCGCCCTTTTGGCAAACCGCCTTACCAGAAGCAGACAGGAAACGACGGGAACGGGTATTTGATAATTGCAAGGCCGCGCTAATCAAGTCGGTCGTTGAAGTTGCGGGCGAAGAGCGCAACGAAGACGTGCTTTGGGACGAATCCGAAGATGACAAGCCAGGTGGCGAATTTGTCTGCAGAATGGTCGATTTGATCAAGAAGTATGTCTCGGACATGAATCAAATGATCCCCGGTGTCGACGTCTCCCGGGAGTCTTTGGCTGGACGAGATGATCTCGTTATTTGTGCTAGCCTGTCGCTGGGAAATCTCGCTAGGAGAGGTGAGTTCGTTCTATTTCCACCAAACAGCCTATTTACTGGGAACCAGAAAAGAATTCTACCGTTCTTTTGTCACCACCGCATTCCCTTGCGCCCTTCCTTACTAATCCGCATCTTCTTTCGCCGTCTACCGATATAAAAGTCAAGCACGGCGTCATAGGGCTTTTAAAACATCTCGCCCAGTCGTGTGCTCAGTCGGCCGTCATCCACGATGCCCTCCTCAAGGCAGAGGTAGTAAGGCGTGTCTCAAGAAGTGGTGTTTGGGATGTGAAGACCGACGAGATGGCCGATATTGTGCAAGTCAGTGCCATCGGTATCGTCAAGTATATGTGCAATGCAAACGGTGGGTCTCAGTCGGTGTATTCTGGATTGTTCACTGATCACTGCCCACCTCAAGTGGAAAACACGTTTGCCTTGGTGCTTCCCACGCCAGGGGAAGATCCTGCACTCCCTACCGGACTCGCACAGATTCTGGCCCTGGTCAAGCGAACCAAGTCAACGCCGGTCAGGAGTGAAGGCACCCGCGTATTAGTCAATGTGATTAAATCTCTGTGGTCCAACGACCCGTCCGCGAGCCCTGCCAATGCCGCCATAACTGGGACCCTTCAAGGGATGAACAGTGCTGATGCCCTCGCCGATAACCAAAGGAAGAGACACGAGTCTATGCAGACAGTACTCACACCCGAGTGCGCGCTTGCACTGGCCAGTTTAGTGGGCCGCAGCGCCAAGTATCCTCTACTGGTCAACGAAGGTATAGTTGCTCTGAGTTTAATGAGCACCATCGAAGCTGGCGGTGAGTTTCGCAATTCTCCGGTGGAGTAAAAGTCCTCATCCTGCATTTTAGGGTCTATTGCCCTCACCGCAATACTCACTCCTCTGCCGTTCGACACACACCCCTCCGCCGAACCCCCGTCTGCGCCTCCGTCGGCGAGCAGTGAGCTCACATCAGGCAGCGATGTAAGCTCGCCTGTGGTGACCACGCCGTCCACGAGTCGCGGACGGCTTCCCATCCCGCGCAACGCTCTGGATATGCTTATCGCTGCCCTGAAAAATGTCGACAACCCAGTCAATTTCCAGCCGGAAGTTCGGGTCAATGTCTGCTCTTTCCTGGCACAGTTGACTAGACACACTTCTGGCCCAGAGTTGTTGCGGGTGAAGGACAGCGTGCGGCCAGTCGTTGAAAATCTCTCGGAGAACTTGCAAAAGGACGATATGTTGGCCAAATCGACGAAGAAATTGCTGGATCTATGGGCGTGAGTGGCCGGCGGGATATGAGGATTCTGTACATATTTTCTTGTTTTTATTTTTGCGACGGTCCGGCAACTTATTTTGTTCCGGTTTCGCTTCGGCCCTTCCGGTGTTGGACATAGCCGGTTAGGAGCGCGACGTTCCTCTTTCGATCAGGTGTCCGTGCAATTGTCTTTTGAGTTACCCCATCATGGACTCGACTCTTACGGTGGACGTCGCGGACGGTATTGCTACCATTACTTTGCGACGCCCCGCCTCTTTAAATGCCATCACCGCCGCAGGTGGCAATTGCCAAACTTTCACGAGACGCCATACTTAGTCTGACCCTTCGTTCTAGATTACACAGCGTTCGCCAACGCGCTCAGAGCCATAGACAAACGAGACGACGTTCTCGTCACCGTATGGCAGGGTATTTACAAATTCCACGCTTCGTGTCGAGGTCGAGGCTTCCAACTGATCGACCGTTGCAGCGACTGGGAAATGGTTTTGTGCGTAAGTTATTCGAGAGAGCATCTTTCAAAATTTTTGACGACTCAACAGCGGAACGGATGTCCGAAGCACTGGCACCAGGGAACTGTCGGGAGAACTTCGCGATAGCTTTCTTCAAGGTGTGGTCAAGACGACGACAGACTGTGGACACGCAGTAGGTACCCCAAATTTCATTTCATCCCAAGCTCAACATATATAGCTTTACAGCCATAGCAAGGTGTGCTCTCTCATTGCTTAATTTTTCTTAAATACCACTACTCCTCTAACGTAGTTCGCTCGCAGGTCTTAGTATGCTCTCTTCAGGGTCCCGTAATGTATGTTCTTCATTTGCAATTTTCTCGCCGTCCTGTAACTTACATGCCCACAGGGGTATGAATCCTACGAGCAACTTTGTCTTTCGCGTCTCACCACTCCCACGCGCATTGTAGGTATAGCTGCAGGTCGTCGATCCCAAGTTACCGCAACCTTGCCATGAATCTAACGCCGTCCATAGCGTTTCTCGGTTATTTTGATTTCATCTACTCCATGGAGAACGCATGGCTCTCCGTCCCCTTCACCTTTTTAGGTCCTCCCGCTCCTCCGAATTACGGATTTCAACTCACAATTGTGGTACAGGTATCATCGCTGAGGGTGGTTCAAGTGTCACCTTCGTTAACCGGAGTAGGTGTTTCATCATCTTCAAAAGGATGCGGACCTTTTATCCTTCTCAGTGGGTTTGGCCAAGGCTAATGAAGCCTTAATCTGGGGAAAGAAAGTATCGGCTCAAGAATTGCGCGAATGTGGTTTCATAAAGTAACACCGCTCATGGCTCTGATGGATCCAGTCTGATCCATTTTAGTGAAATACTTCCCTTCCAGCCCGTGGAAGACTTCCACGCTGCAGTTCGAGCCATCATTGTCGAAAATCTGCGAGGACTTGACCCAAACGCCCTCCTGGCTGTTAAAAAGCTCATTCGCACGGGCTTGACTGAAAAAAATAACCCGGATGCAGTGAATCTGCGAGAAAGCTATGGTAAACGCCACACTTCAACCTCTGTCTTCTCTAATCAAATTATTCCCCAGCTCAAGCCGAAAGATTCTCTAGGTATTAAATTTTCTTTTTTATGCACAAGAAAAGAGAGGTGAACTGACTCTTTCTGCCCAGTGGTATCCCGACCAGACAATTCATAAGGATCGCAGCGAAGGTAAGAAGACATAACCTATTCCACCGACTCCGCTGATCATTGGCCCAGGAAATAAAACATAAGCTGTAATAACTGAACTGGTCGGTTATGTATTATTATTGGGGAGCTAAGGTCACTCGTGAGTTTCCGCCTTAAACGTAAGCACTCAATCGGGCAATTTGATGGCGGCAGCAATTTCGGCGGAATTCTCGGCAGAACCGCCAGCGAGCTATGCCGCAGATTGTTTGTCCACTCAAACAACGCGACTCTCTTCCCTCCCTCCCACCACCATGGCAGCACGCGCAACCCGCCGGTTATACAACATCAACGACACATCATTCAAATGCTCCAAGAGCCAGTGTTGGCCATTAAGGGTTACTCCGGGTCATTAAGGGTTATTCCGCATTAAGGGTTAATATTAAGGGCACCATTAAGGCCTTAATTCCCATTCAGGAAATGATTTCCTACGCAAGATTTGGACGCTACAGAGGCCCCGGTCGCAGGCTACTTCCGAATTAATTGCATCTTCATACATAATTAAGAAATGTGCCAGTACAAAAATAGGTACCCTTCCACTGCTTTTCTCAGTCATCTTTGTCGAAGATCTTCGAAGGTGCCGTTGTTTTGGAGAATTTCTTCTCCTGAACAAAGCCCTTCCAGTACTGGAGCCAGTGGGTTCTCTGTCTTTATCCTTACAAAAAAATCCATCAGACGAGGATGGTCGTGAAGCAAACTTTAAGGAGCCCGGCAATGTCCGGTGCTCCGGCCCGATCTGATTCGCAAGGTTAAGCCTTAATGATCCTCCCGGGCTACTGGTTAAGGGTTAGGATAAGGCCTTAATAACCCTTAACCGGATTAAGGCCTTAAACCTTAGGGCCAACACTGCCAAGAGCAAGAGCGGCTGTTATATGCCGAGCCAAAAGAGGAAAGAGAGACCTCCGGGATCTCCAGACGTGGACGCAAGTCCGGAGCGTCAGGAAGAAGACCGGAGGTTCTCCTGTCGGCTGTTCTCGCAACACCACAGCTCGGAAGGGTGAGCGAACTGTCTGACTATCGAGCCGAAACAAGATGGAGAACGAATGAGGATAGAAGATTCCGGAGGTAACCACGTGACCCCCGATGGACCCGGACAGGTACCGGAAGGGGTGCAGAGTGATCCGGAGGAAGCTAGTAGAAGCGAACAAACTCCGTTGGAGCCCAACGCAAATGTAACAGACTTTGTGGAAGCGATACACATCCCGGATGGGACCCGTGTGACCGGAAGCGTTCCGGAAGGAGGGCGTGGGAACCGGGATTGATCTGTGACAGTGCGGGAGACTCGGAGGAGGCCAGGAAGGGAACCGAAGAGGCTCCGGACGAAGTGAAAGGGATTTGGCTGAGAATGCAAATGACCGGAGGGAAGAATAACAAAGACAAACAAGATCCGGAGGTGTCGGGAAGACTCCGGAATGAAGACGAGATTGAAGGAAGACTCGGTCCATGAAGGAAGCCATGGAATAACGTTAATTTTCCAGATAGAGTACAGGATGTAATCTACTGGGATTATATAGATAAGTCCTTTATTGTAATACCAGAAATGGATAAGTCAGGAGACTTGGGAACGTAACAATAAGTAGTATCCCGAAAAGGAAATGCATGGGAAAGATTTATAAGACACAATAAAGAAGAAGACGGATAAAAGGAAAGACATAGTAATATGATATGATGCAAACCCGCTTGGCAGCGGACACATGGACAACCGTGGGAAGCTTCTGGAGGGCTGTTCGGAGGGCCAGAGGGTCCGATCGGTTCGGAGCGGAACCGGAGGCGCAGTCATGGAAACGAGCTGAGAGGATGGAAGCATTCGAATGGATGGCCAACTGATCCACTGCGGAAAAGGGCCGGAGGCTCCGGAGGCGTGGGAACAAATCATCGCAAGGCCTGCGAGCATACGAACCTGACCGGAAGCGTGGGAACATCCCTGGAGAGTCCTCGGAAGAAGACAAGCCAGTTGGGCGGAACGGAACGGATTGTAGAGCACGGTGATGGAGATGGTAAGGTTCCACAGAAAGGATGATCGAACCGGAGCAGGTGGCTGTGCCGGAGGTTCCGGAAATGGAAGGGAATAGAATGGCGGATATGCCTGAGAATGCGGAAGGTGGAAATGAGCGGAATGGCTAGACGGAAATGACCAATGGTCCTGGAAGCCTGGAGAGTCGTAAGGAAGGAGTGGCTATGATGGGCTTAGTAATCATTTGGAATAAGGCATGACCGGAAGTGATGGGAACTTCCGGGAAGCTCCGGAAAACCAGAGCTGTGTAGAAAGGGTCAGAATGTGCACGGATATAACAGCGGCTGCAATCGCGAGCTCCGCTTGAAGCTCTGCCGTACCGGGAAGAATGCCAAAAGATACTACCTCAACGTACGTCGACTACCCTTCGTGCGATCCCATTTTCTGACCAGCAAGCAGTGCGATAATCCTTGCCACGAAAAAGAACTTTGGTTTTGGTTCGGTGCGGGTGAAACCCCCAGCGGCTCTGCAGCGAGTCCCACGGCGGCAGCCTCGACAACGACAACGCCCATCCCCAGCCCCGCCCTACCTGTATCCGCCCAAGCCATACCAACCTGCGCCGAGTTACAATGTCTGAAGACGCGCGTGGCCAGCCTGTGCGACAACAAGATGTGCCTAGTGCACTGTCGCGCTCGTGGCAGCTGTCGATTGCACAAGCGCGAACTGGCAAGGCAAGGCTTCCCCGCCGCCTGGACCCAATCTCGGTGATAGGCAGCGAGTTCGACTATGCACGCCACCCTCCTCCTTCCACACACACCGCTACACCCGCACCTACCCCCTCCCCCGCGCCGTCGACACCCTTGGCAGAGCAACAACAACGCTTTACTCAATCTCTTGAGGTGCTTCAAGCGGACTCGCCCAGCACCTCCCTCTCCCAAACTATTCCTACAACATTTCTATGCATAAGCTGGTACGCCAACAACAAGCCCGCTGTCGTCGAAGGCGTACAGACCAATACCTGGCCCACCTGGCGTAGGCCAGAAGACGGCGAAGAGTACGCGTTCTTGTCAACTCGGTACCGCGAGTGGGTAACAGTGCGCCCCAGCTCCGACTTTGTCCACGTCCTTAGCGACGACGAGCCCCTCTTCATCCGCTGTCCACCTGACGTCGTCGGCAGCGATGAGAAACAGCAGCTTGCGAGGCTCCCCGCACCACGTTTCCCTATCCCAGCACCGCGACCAGCTCGCAAGCGCCGTGCGCTACATAGCGGCGACGACGACGACGACGAGGTCGTCATTGTTGACTACCTTCCGCTCGACCGTGCCCGCCCACGCCGCTGCCTCTACATCCTATCCCTCCATCCCCTCCCCTATCTCAACATCCAACGGCAAGAAATGTGCAATAGACGAGGACGACGATGATGTCGTTGTCATCGGGTACATTCCCGCAATCAAACGTGAACCGATGAGCCCGCCGCCACGCACTCGCCCGTCCCTCAGTGTGCGCATCCCCCTATTCTACTCCGACCTCGGCTCGACCTCGGAGTCGTCGCTACCTGGACTATCCTCCTCTTCATCCTCAGCAGCCGGTCCCAGCCTAGATGCTTGCAACGAGCGGATCACAAGCGACAATAACCTACTTCCTCAAGGTGCATCAGGAACGCTCGCCCACGACAATACCACGCAAGATTATGTCGGACTTTTGTTGGCCCCAAATCAACGCGTGTAGGGACGCGTATATGGCGTTCATCCTCCTTTGCTGGTGGCACGTCCTGCATGCCTGGCAACAACACTTTCGGATTCAAGTGAACGAAGAGTTGTGGGCGCTTCTCAAGCGGTGGATCCGGATGACAGAAAAATCGGAATTCGATGCAACGTGGCAGAAGATTCAAGACATTGCCCCGGAAGACTTTGTGGATTACCTCAACGGTTATTGGATGTCCGAGGAGGTCATCAAGATGTGGTCAGCGGTCTATCGCACCCCTCGCTCGATGCTCGAAGACTGTGATACAAACATGCTTATCGAGGCGTACGTATGTATCATATCTGACTCGTCCCTTACTTATCCCGTCTTAGATGGCATAGTGTCCTCAAGTGCAAGTTCTTCCACGGCAAACGGAACCGACGGCTCGACCACCTTCTATACATCCTTCTCCATGGTGTTTTGCCCTACTACGCTCTCAAACAGCGCCGTCAAGACCTCGGTTTTGAAGGCCCAGACATGGAAGTCAAGAAACGTCGGGAGATAGTGCAACGTAGCAAGGTCTTTACGGCAGCCGATATCACGCACGTTGAGGACGAAACGTACACCATTCAGTCCCGATCCGACCCATCGAAAGTCTATGATGTCGACATTGATGCGTACACCTGTACCTGCCGCGATTACCCCCTCATTTCATACTGCAAGCACATCTGTGTGATACAAGCTCTCTTTGCAGAGCCTGGAGATCCTACCGATGGTGTCCGGCCCCGCCCTGATGTGCCTCCCCTCCCTCTGAATCCGCACCAGCAAGTACTGCAGCAACCGGCAACAACGGCGACAATCCTTGTACAGCTGAAGCCTGTTTTGACCAACATTGTCGAGAAGCTAGAACGACTCTCTGCACGCCTGCGGCGGCCTCGCAAGAACGATTCTTCGCTTCCCGGTGAAAACGCTAACTCTCAGGTATGTGTGAATGCGAAATGCGAAATGCTAATGCAGCAGAGCTATGAACTCTAAACCACACACAACACACAACACACAACACTATCAACAACTAACCCCTCAATAGAGAGAGTCAGAGTGCAAGTTCGGGGGTGTAAGTCAAGTATTAGACTTGATAGCAGCTGGTTTCTCGGTTGATCGCTTAGTTAACTAAGGGTCGCTCGCGCTTTTGCAAGATTTGACTGGTCAAGTCAAGTTGTATTGGACAAATAACGTCTAGGACGTCAAGGAGACAGTATAGGGTAGGTTTTAAGACCGTTAAGTCTGCGCTTTTGTGTCTTTCGACGGTTTCAGTGTTCTGTTCAGTGTTCTGGGTCTGTTTGCCGTGTTCTGACTATTGCCGTGTTCTATCAATTGCCGTGTTCTGATTCTGAGTCTGGTATATAAATCGTTCGATGCAATCTAACCTCCACGGCTATCAGAGCGACGTTCCAGTGGCTGACACAACGTGTACAGCACCCCTAGATGTGCTCAACCCAGAGCAACACAATGGTAGCTGACACAACATGACCAGCTCCCCAAAATGCGCTAGCTTTCCCTCTCCTTCTGCTGCCCTTTTATACTACTGCCCTAGGCTTTACATCATGATGATTACTGTACAATGTCCGTGTTCCTGCGGCCCAAATCCCCATCCCTGGATCCTGATTGGCTAGTGGCCAAAGAGACATGTGGAGATTGACACAACCTATGTGATTGCTGATTAAGTGGATAGAAAGTGTCTTCTTCGTCTGTAGCCTCTTGTCCCGGGCCTGAATAGTCTTGAGGCTCATGCACGTCTCTTCTACCTTCCAAATGATACCCCATAGTCCCCAGTTTGGTTCAGTGGTTCAACCACAATTGCTCAAAAGGTCTGTCTGATGTATCCATCTCATTGTCATTATCTTCTACTCATCCGGATCAAGCGGATAGGAGTGTCATATCGTTCAGGTAAGTCTTGTCAGACCTAGGCCTCGGGTCTGGACTCAATGCGTGATCAGACGCGTCCCCAGTTTCAGGTAAACAGGTCATAATAAGTCTAGTCTTTGAGATCTTTGGTTCATCCCTCTGTTGCCTGCCAGCAATCGGTATCTCACCTTCGTAACCTCTTTGGTATGCTGTTTGTGTCCTAGCAAGCAGCCTTAGGCCTTGTATGTCCTAGTTTCTCTGCCACCATCGTCAAGTTTCCTTAGTTAACTAAGAGATCTGGTGGCCCCATTTGTGAAGGTACCGGTAGAAGTCCTCTTTAACCTCGTAGCTTGTGCTAATAGACTGGACCACTCAGTCAGAGTGCCCTGATGGTCCCTCAGTGCGTGTTGACACGTTGAATCATGCAAAATCGCAAAATCCATGTGTACTTGATTTCACGGCTTATCACCGGTCTCTCGGATCTCGAAGACGCGCTTGATGAGATGCTTCATCAAACGGATAACGGCACAGTGCTCCCATCTACCCAACGTCTCGCTCCCGTCGTCAAGGACCCCACTGCTCGGGATACGATGATGCCCAAGGTCAAGACGCGTCCTCTTCGCACCGGAGATCCCAAGTACGGGGGCGGAGCAGCCAGTGGTAGCAAGGCGGCGAAGAATCCGAAGAAGAAGAAGTCAACTCCCGCCCAGGTCCCTCTCCCGTCCATCCCAGCAGCACCACCGGCCAATTCTCTACAGTCGCGTTATCCTCTTCCCCCCACTTCGTCTTCTCATCTGCCTCCTCCACACCATCCCCAGTCTGCGCAATATCAGCAACAACTTTATTATCATATGTTCCAGTACCCTAATAACCCGTACTTAGCCTATGTTACTCGGCCGCCATCTAATATCTAATGTATTTTCTCTGAAATTTTGGTGAAGCTGACTTGTGAGAATCACAGCGGAATCTCGCAGCGGAATCAAATGGCGGTTCTGCCGAGAATTCCGCCGAAATTTCTGCCGCCATCAAATTGCCCGATTCGGTGCTTACGTTTAAGGCGGAAAGTGAAAGAGTAGCTAAGGTCAGTTACATCCGGTCTCTAGTTAATCATTACAATACCTTGCCGAAGCGGAATTTTGATAGTAGCTCCAACAACTGTACATTCACTCGACATTTCGTCGTTTTTTGTTCTTTTTTAATTCATCGTCCGTGTCGTCCTCGACATCTTCCATGTCATTCCAGACGTCATCATCTTCCGTTTCGGCTTCAGGAGCGGTTGATTCGTCTCCGTCCCACACGACAACAGTGGGGACACTTGTCATGAACAACTTTTCAACAACCTGGCCCTTGTTGTCTTGACTTTGCCCGATTTCTGGAGGTGGAGGGAATGAGGTATGAATGCGGCAGTACCTGTCAAGCGCGCTCGATACTAGAAGGGAAGGAGAAGGCGCTACAGATGTAACGGCTCCCGCCAATCCTGCCGGAAAAGTCAGTCAATATCTCGAAGGTTTGCAGGCACTTTATAACCTTTGTAGGAGTAGATGACCCGTCCGTTACGCAAGTCCAATGAGAACAAATTGCAGCCATGGTCGCTGACAAAGGCCTCACTAAAATCTGGACTGAGCGGGCGACAACACCAACATCCGAGTAACAACGTACTGCTCAGAAATGCCTTTCTCTATGACTTTGACCCCACCCATCTTTCCAATGCCTTTCCAGTCTGAGACTGGCCGACGCGTCCGCGTGTCGTACCTGCGTACGTCACCAAATTGGGTGCCGGTAAGGAGATGATTTCTCGTGGGCGTCGATGTTGGTAGGTAAGCCAAGGCCGTTATCCGAACAGGCTGTCGTAATCCAAGGCCGTCGTTTGGCACGTTCTTAGCGCGCCAGATTTCACCCGGAAAAAGCGAATCGCGTTTCCTCTTGGTGCCTGACGAATCAGAAGAGGGTGTGCGGTCTTGCGCCAAGGCCTTTTCGGTATCCCAGACAGATAATTCAACCTCTTCGCCGCCGTATGCGAAAGAAGCCTGGTCAGAGGCTAGTCGCCAGGCACACAAGCGTGTTGGAAGTGAGCCAAGAATTGGCTGCTTGTCGTCTGAACTCGTAAGAACGAATCGCAGAGCACCATTGGATGTGCAAGAGTAGACACCCCTTGGTAATTGTTGAGATAAGAAAGTGTTCAGGGTGAAAACTCACTTGTCTGTGGCCTGCAGTCCTACAAAAGTTTGCTCTGATTTGAGTCGGGTCTCTTTCCATCGATGTATTGACTGAAGCTCGTTCCCTTGAAGGGAGAACGCTTCGAGAGATCCATCAGCATAAGCTGCGGCTACCTTTTTAACATAAGACTATGGCGTTTATTTTTTTGCAAAAGACGCACCGATTTTGATGTGGATGCTATGGAGAGTGCTGCGACGGAGGATCCAGAAGATTTTAAGAGGGTCAACTCGGATGAAACGGCTGGAGTGACTCCAAGGGACTCGATGTTTACTCGGAGGGATTTTATGTTGCCCAGTTCGTCGCCAGTCAAGAAACGAGGCATGACAAAAGTTCAAGAAATCGAAATCTATTTTTGGACCACATCACCCGGGATTATCCGCCTTCAAGTTGTCCACACTTGTCACTGGTCTTCGATGGACGGACCGTTGAAGGAGCTTGCAAAACTTGAAAAGTTAACGAGCGGGGAATCTGGGAAGGGAAAGACACCCTCTATTTCTGATTCCTTGGACTCTCTTCTCTACTCCTTGCGCGAAGCCAGAGACGCTATCCAGCCTGGCTCAGTCTCTCCCGACCTCCTTATCCAGCTCTCTCAGACGGTCGAACTCAAGAGGAAAGAAGTTGATGAACGCCAGAAAGAAATATACAATTCTCTTTCGCGTCTAGGAAAAGCTCTGGACAAGGTTCGTGCAAGGTGTGTCCACACTAATTATGCTGATTCCGACAGAAATTTCCGGCGGCCCTCCCCTCTTACCCGGATGTCTTCACATCCCCCACTTCTGTGACGGCTCTTGAGCGTACCATTGCTTTGCATTTCCTCAGAACCGGCCAATTTGACACTGCCGGGACATTTCTGCAGGTCAGTGTTGTAGCCGGGTTTTTTCAGTCATTGACATTCACCGCAGGAAGCCGGCTTGGATATTGCAGCAGAGTTACGTGCGCAATTCATAGATTTACATAGAATTCTTCAAGCCCTGCGAAGCCAAGACATTGGTCCCGCTCTAGGGTGCGTTTTGCATTCCTGTGTGGATATCTTTTAGCTAATGTCATTTTCCAGTTGGGTAGCAAAGAATCGGGCCTTCTTGAATGATCGAGGATCACCTCTCGAGTTCCATCTTCATCGTTCGCAATACATCCGTCTTCTCCTCAGCACTCACCCTCCAAATGCTCTCCCGGCCATCGAATACATAAAGGGAACCATGGCCCCATTCTACGCAGAGAACGCGGATGAATTCCGACGTCTTACCGCATGCATTGCATACCTCCCTTTGTCCAAATTACAAACGTCACCTTATGCCGACCTGGCGTCACCGTCGTTGCATTTCGACTTGGAACCACTTTTTGCCAAAGAATATTGTGCTAGTCTTGGCATGAGCCGGCAGGTGCCTCTACGGGTCGTAGGAGACATCGGTGGGGGTGGTGCATTGGCTAGGATCGAGAAGGGACGCAAGGTTATGCGCGAACGAAAGAGTGAATGGAGTCAGGCTGATGAACTCCCCGTGAGTCCACTTTTCTTCCCTCCTAATAATCAAATTGACGGGATGTTAGATTGAAATACCATTACCGCCGGAGAACAGATATCATTCTATATTTGCCTGCCCAGTTTCAAAGGAACAGTCAACCGAACTGAATCCACCCATGATGATGGGTTGCGGGCACGTCGTCACCAAAGACAGCTTGCACAAACTGAGCAAACCGGGAGGGTGAGTTCCGTCACTTACAGTTCTGGTAACCACTTATACATGCAGTTATGATCCTGTCGACAGGCGGGTGAAGTGCCCTTACTGTCCCGCAGAGTCGACTCATGGGTCTGCGCTGCGAGTCTACTTCTAGTTTAGCTTGGATTTTTTTCTGTCTGTAAATATGTACAAATAAAGCGAGACAAGGTTCGCGTCGCGCCGTCAGAATGCTTCGATAGAATGCCTTACGCTGCCTTGAATCCTCATGTCGAGTTTCAGACCGACGCGAGCTTCCCCTCCATCCAAGCTTGCGGGTTTAGCGGACTCTCTCCTCAACTCGACACTCTCTGCGGATCTCTCTCGCTCTTCGACCGTGTCAATCCGCGAACTAATCGGCCTAACACAGGACGAAGTAGACTTTTTGGACAACATAATCGCTCGAGCAGGGCCTTCCGCGACGACGTTTCCTGCCATTTTTACCGCATACAACGCGGTATTGAAGGATCGTGGCATAGACCCTTCCGAGGTCGTGTTTTACGGCAAATTATTGAAGCTAGGAACATTGAAGGGCAGCAATTGGGGTGAAAAATGGAGGATGGTCAAATTGCAACAGGGATATGGTGGAGCGGCCTCCAGAGGTGATGTCCCAACGACCAGAAATGTACCGGCGCGTGTGCCACCCGTCGAGTCCCTCCGAAATCGACAACACGACGGCGAGTCGCTCACTCTGCATTCGTATGAAAACGAGGGCTCGAAAATTGACTCGAACGACGAAGACCAAGTCGGTTTTGACGTGCCACAGTACCATCTACTGAACCGGCCTGGCCCTAGGCGTCTCGTTTCTCCAGTCTCCTCGGAAGGGCCGTCCGCCAGTTTGGATGGCCGTAACTATCCCCTGCTCGCCCCACCTCGCTCACGGCCCGTGCCACCTCCCGCGCTCAAGAGGTGGGACACAGACAACTCCGATACCACCGAACGCGTCGGTGCCCCGTCGACCACTCCTCCCTCATATCGTGCTGCTGTTCACGACGCGGCACCGGTCAGACTGCAAATCTCTAACCCTGCCCGCCCAGCAGTCAAACGACCCAACCCCGCGTCTCTTGCAACCGCACGTCAACTTGTCGCGCAGGCCAGGGAACGCAAAGGCAGCGTAACGAACGAAGATGACGCATGGAAAAAAATAAAAATGCTTCGGGACGAAAAAGATGCGGATAGGTTTCGAGAGGACAGGCTCTTGGAGAGGTGTTGGGAAGTTTGGAAGCAGGGCTTTCAATGGATTATTGTAAGTTCGCCCGCGTGATTTGGCAATATCAATTCAAGCTGACAATAGATAACTAACCAACAAATGGGCGAAGCCCATGACAATCTTATCCTTCGGCTATGTATTCATCAGTGGCGAACTCGCACAGCGGCATCTCAAGAACTCGTTGGCCGTGTTACTATTTTGGCAAACCGCCGACTTCTACAAGTCTTTTTTGGGGCGTGGAAGACGAAAACGAGGGAAAGAGAGCAGGCCAGATGGCGTGCATTGATGCGGTCGAAAATGAAGCTCATTCGTGACAAGCGAGAGCTTAAGCTGATGAAGGACGCCTTGGAGAAGTGGAGACAATTCTACAGAACTCGTGTTGCTGTTCAGCACCACACTTCATCCCTCGCCCTCCGGTATTACGGTCGCTGGAGGAGGAGCCTGGCTCATCTAGATCGTCTCGAGGACGTCGCTGACGGTCTCTCACGAGTCATTGAAGGTGGCGTTCTCGAGAGATGCTGGTATCGTTGGAAGCACGAGTCCCAGCTTCAACTTGCGTACAAGATAGTAACGGACAGCATTGGTCTGAGAGTCAAAACGGAGGTAATGGACGTGTGGAGGCGGCAAATGTGGGCCTCGAATTCGTTCTTTTGACTGACTGTTGCTGACGCGGTTTAAAGGCGAGAAAACCACGTTGCGGAGGCTTATTATGATATTGTATTGAAAAAACGTGTCCTTAGATCTTGGAAGGCCGCCCGAGACAGAATACGGGTGTGTACTTGATTTGGTTGGCATGCTGCAACTTAACCCTCAACAGGCCATGGAAAATCGCGCTACTCGATATGTAGTGCTTCAGGACCGTTCCTTGTTGCGTGTTCGGTACATGGCTTGGAAGGCCCGTTATCAAGGTCGACGGCTCGAGGATATTACAAATCTGCGTCGGTTGAAAGAGGGTTGGGCAGTGTGGAAAATGCGACTGCGGCAACGCCGGGATCTCGAAGGTTCATATCCCTCCCCTTTTTTATGACCTCAACATGACCTTTCTGCAGATGCTGCCCTTGCTTTCTCTCTTCGCCTCAATTCCCCATTATCGGCCGCGTCTCTCCAAAAATGGCACCAAGTGCATACAAGCCACAAGAACTCCCAGGCGTTTGCTGTGTTCAACTACTCCGACTGCGTGCGGCGTAGGACTTTGTTGGCCTGGCGCATCAAGTTGCGTAGTAGACACAAAATGATGAGCAAGGCCCGCGCCGTGGACAAATTCCTGGTCACCCGGTCGGCTTGGGGAATATTGAGGGCCAAATTCGCGGAACGTAAGCGCCAGCGCGTCCTCAAGGCCCTCGAATTGCGTAGAACCCAAAATATTTTCTATGGTGCGGAATATAGCCTCGCGTGGTTTTCTACGTCTGACGTGCATGCAGCATGGTTTGAACGAGCACATCGGCAAAGGACTCAGAGATTGGCAGAGGAACAAATTCGGGACCGAATTATCAAGGTCGGTGTCGGACGACTTGTTCGCTTCCAGCCACTCATACCGGTTATGTACAGCGCACCTTGAGTACTGCCTTGAACAGGTGGACAAACCGCACAATCGATGTTAAAAATCGAGAATTACAAGCCACCATAGATCGTGATGCATTGTTGCTTAGCATCGCATTTAAAAAGTGGAAAGGTGCCAGAAGCCGCCACGTTGAAGAAGTTAGCCTGATGGAAAGCTATCAATTCGTGAAGCGAGAAGGTAGTGTATTTTTAGTTCTTATTTTCGCCAATGCTGACATGATTCACAGAGAATATCCGTAAGATATTCCACAGGTGGCTCTCCGCTACTCGGGCGACTCGCCGTCTACGTCTAACCCTGGAGCGAAAAGAGGCAGAGGTCAAGTTTGGTCTCATCTCTGTCGCATGGGACAAGTGGAGAGACCGGTTCAAGCACAAGAGGTTGCAACCAATTGTATGTGGGGTATGATTCAGAATAAGGTTCCTTCATGAATTTCTTCAGGAATACGATGTCATACTGCAAGGTCACCGAAATACGCTCTTCCGCGCATTTATGATATGGCATTCGAAGACCAAGGTCGTTTCCTTCTTCCAAAAGCATGCATCTATCTACTGATGGATTCGTTCAGTCTATACCTGCCATCCGTTTCAATGCCTCCCGAATCAAAGCCCGATGTTGGAATATCTGGCTCGAAGCCTTGCCCCGTGCACTGCAAATCAAGACTGCACGAGAGGTGGAGAAGAAGGCCGTCCTATGTAAGTGCTCTGTACTTCCAAGAGACCGAAGGTGCTGAAATCCTACAAAGCCAAATTTCTCGACAAGTGGCTACAAGCGCATCGGACCAAAATTGCGCTCAAGGCTGTTGCGTGAGTTGCGGTGCCTTTTACATTTCTGTTCCTAACAATGTCCGATAGGCGTGCAAGATATCTCCGTCTCCTCCCTCCTCCAACTCGTCCCCCTTCCCTCAAACCTCGACAGCCAGTCACCACGACCCCAGTGATATCCCGCAGTGTGTTTCCCCGCCGGGCTGTACGAACGGAGGAGCAGGAGAGCGAAGATGGGGAAGACGAGGCCGGTCCGAGTTGGCGTCGAAATCGTTCAGCCAGACCTAGGAGCCTCCGCTCTGACACCAGTCCGCCTCGGCACTCGCCATCGAGATTCTCGATACCTGCGACGCGCGCGTCCAGCCCTGCTCGCTCGTCCTTCGCATTGCGCTTGGGCCGGGACGTAAATGCTGCGTCAGCTTTTCCTACCAGACCGGCCAGCTCCGTCGGAGAAGGGCGCGGCAGACTTTTGCGCGAGCTACATCAACTTCAACGCAGACCCAAGAGTCCGTCCGAGCGCTCGCGAACGAGAGAGCCGCCATGATGTTGACATCTCTATGCCTCCTCCTTCGTCGTATTTATCCGTTTAAATTATTGCAGTGTGTATGATCTATGTATATGTCTTCTTGTTGTAGCGTCGGGACGTTGGTCATGAATTGCGATAGTATTGCCACCCTACCCAATTCGCAATGACGAAATAGGCCGTGGTTGGTATGAGTAAAATCCCGAAGTACTTGTAATGCGAATCGTTCACAAGCGCGTCGAGGATCTACAGTTCCATCAGGGGCGTGGATAGAGGACCGTCGGGATCTGGGCTCACGAAAATACCAGTGGGGGGCACGAAGGCGCTCAGAAGTATAGCATAGCTCGCGACACAGAAGAATACAGCAGAGAGCAGCAAAACGGAGTGGCCAGAGTTCATTTCAAGTTGCGTTATGGTTGTTTGTGCACTTCATTACCAGGTTGCTCTTGACGCCAATGTCATCAGATTCACCTTTAGACACACCGAGGGATGAGCAACGTGTCGACGGCGAGCGGCCCTCCGCAGAGGAGATCCCATCCGATTCTCTTGCGGAAGACGAGCCCACTTCTCCTCTTGAACCCCAGGAACCGGCTGGGTCTGTGTCTTAGCTGCTTGGGCCAATCCAATCTCAGTCTGATCCATCGCAGACGCCGCTCCATCTCGCCTGTCCTGCCAGAAATACCTGGGGCAGACTTGGGCCTTGGACTGGACCTCGACTCGATCTTGAATGCATCGAACCCGGACCCGGAGTAAGTACTGTCTCTGGGGTCTGCGGCCGTGTACCAACGCTGTCCAGATCTGAGAAGGTCAAGAAGCGGGCGAGCAATGTGATGAAGCTTTCGCAAGAGAACGAAAAGCTGAAGGAAGAGCTCAAGGTACTGTATGGCAAGCCGATGCCCGTGCTATGTAACTAAAACGACTTAAGGCGATGTCCGACCGACTGGAGGCTGCGGAAAGGCGTCGGGAGCAGCTGGCGAGGAAGCAACAGCACGTTATGGAATCTCCATCGAGTTAAGCAGAACACACAATAATGTATTCCATGTATACCCCTCCCAGGAAACCTCAACGTAATGCAATGTATATAACTATATTTCAAAGAGTCCAAGCTTGGGACGTGGAATTTCCTTTTTTTTTTTTTGCTAAGAATGTTCCAGCTCCTCCAGCCTGAAAGGAAGAGCCCAACGTATGTGGCTGGTAGACTGGCAGAACTCTGCCACGGGGTTCTACTACCGAACTGGCAATTGCCGGCAGTAGGTCAAGGAACCTGGCAGAACCTAAGTGGCTGTGAAATGGCAGGTTCCTACCCAGCCGCGGTTACGAGGTTCATATACAGAGTAGAGCAGAGTAGCGGGCAAGAGGTAAGCGATCTCTGGATCGCACACACAGATCAACACACGTGATGAAGACCCCCCCTTCCAAATCGGGAAGTGCCACTCGTCTCCTCTATCGCACTTATTGCATACACGACGCGCCGGACAGGCAAACATCGTCTCTGTTGACCCGGGGGCTAACCTGGGACTTGCTGCCCTTCAAACATTGGACCTGACCAATAACTTCCACGGTGAACCCACTAGATGACCCTAGTAACACCACTAGTACAGCTTCGAGGCCAGAAATAGTCCGTGGAATGGTCTCCGAGTCAACGGGACAAGGAAAACCAAGACCCGACAGCCTCGAGCAACCAGTGTGCCCCCAAATTGCCATGACTCAATTTCTCTTCCACATCTTCCTCCCATTAGACAGTCTATAGCATGATATGGTTTATATACTCGACTACCATCCATATACAGCCGTTTTCGAAAAGATAGACACACCGGAAAAATCGAATATTCAGCTCAGCTGATTGTTAATTGAAAAGATCCTTTTCAGCAACCTATTCAGCCAGCGGCATTTTTGCCATTGGCTCGGCATTTTCCGAGCCAATGGCAAAAATGCCGCCAGCTGAACATGTTGCCGAAAGTAGTGTTTTCAGGTGACGATTAGGCAGCATAATCCGAGCTGAATATTCACTTTTGCCGGTGTGAGAGGGGTTTCGTAAATCGGTGATGCTCGATTTTTGCTTACCTCTGTTGACTGATTGATCTTCGGCTGTCAACGCCGAACTTCCGGATTTTGTCCGGACTTGGTCTAAACCAAGTCTAAACCTTGGGTTTATTTGGTTTTCTACGTGAGGCAATACGATACAGTCCTTAAATATGGTCCAGAAGGAAAACTGAGGAAAACCAGGTTTCTTCAAGAGCTGCTCGCATGCGATGGTGAAGGGATGACGTCGTTGTGGGGCTCCCATCTGTCAACAGAGGTAAGCAAAAATCGAGTGTCACCGATTTACGAAACCCCTCTATCTTTTCGAAAACGGCTGTATATGTGTGTAAGTACTCGAGTGAAATTGCAGTGAAGACCTCAAAGAGGTTCAGTCGGAAACGGGCCCTTCCCGATTTGGAAGGGGGGGCTTTGTCACGTGTGTTGATCTGTGTGTGCGATCCAGAGATCGCTTACCTCTTGGTACTATTTTAGCCCCCCTTCTGTCCATGACTTTGATCACGGGCGATAACTTTGTGTATACGGGCCAGATTACTCTCGGCACCTGGTCGTGAGTGTATTCATGTCTTTTCTATGGCCTCAAATATTTCCAGGTTTTTCAGACTTGTGGTGTAGAAGATATAAACCTTCCGATGATGGAACCACATGTGGAATCGACTTTGGCAGGCGTTTTGGCGTGTGGGAAAAGCCCATCAAAAACGTTCATTTTCATTTTCTTTGTATGATGTAGTGCAGGAATTCAGCCTAAAACTGGCATGGGCATGCTGTCACGCTCAAGGCTCAAATACTAGTCTGAGAGGTCGCACGTTGCGTTCTCAGATGTAGCAGGTAAGAGTGAGGCTCGAAGAATGATGGAATAAAAGACTAAGGAATACAAGCGACTAGCTACACTACTTATACTGTTCAACTGTGGCTATGTAACTAGTGCTAATAATATATACAATAGAGCGTCCATGTGTGTTCCACACCATAACCATGTGTTCTGAATAATAAACATGTGGGGACCATGTGTTCTGAGTAAGAAACGTCCCAAAGCCATGTGTTCTGAGTAATGCCCATGCATACTCCACATGTCCGCAGCCATGACACCTGTCAGCTGTCCGATCACCAATCCGTCGTGCTTCATCGGCATGTTCCTGTGGGAACCCGATCCCTGGCTGTCCGATCACTGATGGCTCAAGCATAGCCTTGGTGTTTAAATAGACCAGCGCTTATCCTGGCGCTTAGATAACGAGATAAGGCGTTGTCCGATTAGATAGCCTGCTTAATCGTGACATTACCCCCCTCTTAGGGTCGGCGTCCCGACGACCGTGAGAATCCGTCACACCTCGACTGAGGTACCGCGCGAGCATCCTTTGTTAGGGAATTTCTCCACGATCATCCTTCGTCTTGTGATTGGGTCGTATAGATAGCGAGTTGGATAATCAGCCGACTCCTGCTTCGGCTTATACCGCTTGATAAGATAATCCCAATGCCCCAGCGGCAAGACCGGAATCCCCTCGGTCTGCGGCTGTTCCTGGGCATCTCCTGGGGACTTAGCGCCTAGCGCTTCCTTTGGTGGCATCAAGCCTAATTTCCTGAGCTCTGCCGCCAGCGCGTCATTGCTCTCCTTCGACCTTCCGGCAATCAGGTCCTCCGCCCATCGGCGCAAGTCATGCTCTGCATTGTACTTGTTGAGAATGTCCGGTGCATTCTTAAGGTTCCGGGTTGGCTCCCAGTTCCGTTCCCCGATAGGGTATCCCTTCCACTTGATTAAATACTGGTATCCTCGCCCACGTTTCCTGTGGTTAAGGATCTCCTCCACTTCATACTCCTTCTGTCCCTGCACGATCTGCGGTCCCGGCCGCTTCTCTTTCCGTCCCTCGGGCGGCTCCACGTAAGGCGTGAGAAGTGCCTCGTTGAAGACCGGATATGTCTGGTCCGTCTCCGGCAATCTCAGCTTCCACGCCGAAGCCCCGGCCTTCTCTAGGATCTCGTAAGGGCCCAGCCTGAGATCATCTATCTTCTTTGTCGGTCGATCTGTCTCTATGTTCTCTCCTTCCACCCAGACCATGTCACCGACTTTAAATACAGGCGCCTCGCGCCTATGCGCGTCATAATACTTCTTCATCTTTTTCTGGGTTTTCTCAAGAGCGACCGACGCTTCATCGCGGATCCTCTTCATTTTCTGTGCGAAGTCGTTCGCGGCCTCATTGCGTGACTCGACTGAGTTTTCTATCCCCTTCCAGGGGTGGTATCCCGTGTTCGTATAAAAAGGCGACATGCTCGTCGATGAGCTTGTCTTGTCATTGTGAGTGAACTCGGCCAGGGCGAGCCACTCAGCCCAGTCCGACTGCCGGTGGTTGACGAAGATCCGGAGATATTTCTCAATCTCTTGATTCATTCGCTCCGTCTGGCCATCTGTCGCCGGATGATATGCCGTGCTCGGGTTCATTTCTATGCCGAGAAGCCGGTTAAGCTCTCGCATGAACCCGGATAAATATCGAGTGTCCCGATCCGATATAATTTTACGGGGAATGCCGTGATATCTAATCACGCGGTCCCGGGTAAGTCGGGCGACACCTTCACTCGTCAGCTCCATGTTCGTTGCCTCGCAATGGAGCATCTTCGTGTAAGTGTCGACCCAGACTTGGATGGCATTAAAGCCATTGCTGACCGGCAGCGGACCGATAAGATCCATAGATATAATCTGCCAAGGTCCCTCAGCGATCTTGTGCGGGTTAAGCTTTCCCTGCTTGTACCGGCGCACTCGAGTCCTTTGGCAAGCCTTGCAGGCCTTTATATATTCGGCGACCTGGTTTCCCAGTCTCGGCCACCAATAATTACGTTCCACCATTTCCTGCGTGCGGTTCTCTCCGGGATGGCCGAGCATGGGCAGGTCGTGATGGAGTCCGATAATCTTATCGCGCAACTCCTGATTCCTGGGTACATATATAAGTCCGTTGTAATATATAATATTGTCCTTCTTTTCCCAGGCTGGTAGCTTTTTCTCGAGCGCCAGCTTAACGCTCTTATCGATCTTCTTCTCCTTAATTATCTCTTCCAAGATCCCTGCCTCCGGCCCTTCCAGCACTATGTCCTGTGCTCGGAAATACTCTGGCTTCAGCAGAACAACATTGTCGTTGTCGTCTTTCCCTTGGTCGTGATCCGATCTCCGAGATAAGAGATCTGCCTTCTTGTTCAACGCTCCAGGCCGGTGGTGCAATGTGAAATCGAACTCCGCCAGTTCCTGAATCCACCGGGCCTGTCTGCGATTAACCTTCTGAGGCTTCTTGAAATATTCGAGATTTTGATGATCAGTAAAGATCTCGAATGTTTGGCTTGCGCCCATCAACAACTCCCGCCACTCGTCCAGCGCGGTCATGATCGCGAGCATCTCTTTGTCGTAGATCTCATAGTTCCGCTCAGTCTCATTGAGTCCATGAGACATGAAAGCAACAGGGCGCCATTCGCCCTCCTGCTCCTGTGCGAGCTCCGCTCCTATAGCTCCATCCGACGCGTCAGCCTCGACTCGGAACTTCCCGTGATCCGTGGGAAGCGCCAGTACGGCGTCTTCAGCGATGCGATCCTTGAGCCTTTGGAACGCCTTCCTCTGCTCCTCTCCCCAACTCCAGCCTTCCTTCCCGGTCAGCCTTGTCATCGGCTTCGCTATCTCCGCATATCCTCGGATGAAGCGGCGATAGAAGTTTGTGAAACCCAAGAACGCCTGTGTCTGCTTAAGGTTCTTTGGTTCCGGCCACTCCGTCACGCCCTTAATCTTCACCGGGTCCATCTTCATCGAGTTGTAGGAAATGATGACTCCTAGATACTCGATCTCCGTTTTTTCAAAGTCGCACTTCTCTGGTTTGAGAAAGAGCTTGTTGTCTTGCAGGATTTTAAGTACCCGCTTCGTCAGTGCTCTGTGCTCCTCCAAGTTGTCGGTGAAGATAAGGATATCGTCCAGGTAGACTATGACCTTTCCCTCATTTATGAGCTCTCGAAGGATGTCGTTCATCATCGTCTGGAACGTCGCCGGGGAATTCGTCAGGCCGAAAAACATCACGAGCGGCTCGAACAGCCCTCGGTTCGTCCTGAACGCCGCTTTCCACTCATCTCCCTCCCTGATCCGCACGTTGTTGTATCCCCATCTGATATCCAACTTCGTGAAGTATTTGGCGCCACGGAGCTTATTTACGAGCTCCGATATCAACGGAAGTGGATAACGGTTTTTAATCGTCATTTCGTTGAGCTTCCGATAATCCTGGACTGGTCTCAGGCTGCCATCTTTTTTCTTCACGAAGAAGAACGCCGAAGCCATCGGTGATTTCGACGGGCGGATCCTCCCACTCTTCAAGTTCTCCTCCAGGAACTCATTCAACTTCCCCTGTTCCGTGACCGAGAGCGGATAGATCTTGCAGTCTACAGCCTTTGATCCTGGCTTAAGCTCGATTGCGTGATCCCACGGCCTTTTCTCGGGCATGGCATCAAATGATTCCTTCGCGAACACCTTTACGAACTCGTGGTACTCCTCCGGGACCTTTCCTTCGGCCATGCGCTCCTTCCCACGATTTGCTTCCTCTGCCATCTGCTGCGCCTGTGATCCGTGCGCACACAGATCAATCTGTTCTGCAAAGTCGACCAATAGGATCGACTCGCCGTCTTCCAACTTCTCTTCCTCCGCGGACATTCCTGTCCGGTACTCCGTGCCATGCATGTTGCACTCGGGCGGGCAGCGGCTGAACACGATCTTTTGTGATCGCCAGTCTACCTCGGGGTTGTGCTTGAACAACCAATCGTATCCAATGAACACGCGAGCCTTGCCTAGTCCTGTGACCAAGAACCGTTGGCGCTCAACGTGGGATCCGACCGAAAGCATCAACTCAACGTAGTGAGTGATCTTTCCCCGAGAGTTCTCCGTTCCGTCTGCGTTGCGGGCGACAATGTGCACGTCAAGCTCGTGGAGCTCGAAGCCTTCTGCCTTGGCATAATCTCGATCGATGCACGTGGTAGTGCAACCGTTATCGAGAAGAGCCTTGACAGCGCGCGTCTTCCCGGTGTCCAACGCAGTCAGCGTAACGGGAACTAGCATCTCGTGATGCCGCCTTTGCTTCTGGAGTTCCTTCATCTCCTTGGCAAGCCGATCCTCAGGCTGTGCCGACTTCTGCGCCGCCTGTGTCTTCTTTTGACTCAGCGTCACGCGTGTTTTCTTTTGTTTGGGCGCTTCCTCCCGATCCTGGGATTGAGCCCTCACGGCATCGCCGTCCTTTTTCGTCTCACTATTTTTCGCACTGGTTTGGGTTCCAGGGGCCTTTTTGAATGCGCTCCAACGCTTATTTACTTCGTCCATTCTGTGATTCTTTAAATTACGTTTCCGATTCTGATTCTCCAAGATACGTATTTTTTGTTTGTTTTCTACACTAGCTACTAGGAAATCGTTTATGCTCTTTCGTAGACTAGTATTTTCTGGGGTATAAATATCATCAGCCGGGTTGGTAGCTACATTGCTAATATTAAGTTCGGGTAGTAAAGTAAAAATGTTGGTAGGCATAATGTTCGTCGTTGGAGCGACTTTGTCCGTGTCCGCAGGGCGCCCGGCTTTGGCCGCAAGCGGGGGCCCCTTTAAAAACCCTTCTCGCGAAGGACGGCTGCGAGAGCCTGCAGGTCCTCCTGCGAGTGGTCATCGGTCTTGAAGGACCGGATATTGAATTTAGACTTGGGAGGCTCCGGGCACTCCCGCTTCATGTGGCCCTCCTTGCCACAGTTGTAACATTTAAAAACGCGCGGCGTCTGCCGCGTGCGATCCACATCCATCGGGGCGGTCTCCCCCGGCCCGATCTTCTTCGCGAGGTTGGGCGCCGGCCCGAACCCCGGTGATGTCTTGGCAGCCGGCGCTTGTGCGCGCGCCGGGGCCCAGAACATCCGGCTCTGTTGAGCCGCTCGGAGTTTCCCCCGCTCCATGACCCGGCTGATTGCCGTCAGCCTCTTCTTGAGTCCCGCGTAATCCTCCGGGACCTCAATTCCACCCGCATACAGTTGGGTGCGCACCGCCTCCTCGACGAGGCCTTCTAGTGTTTCCACTAGGAAGGTGTTGTGGGGGGTGTCCTTGTCGTTCGGGGCATACCCCGCTTCCTCGGCGTTCAGCTCGAACGCCTGGATGAAGTCGGCTAGGGGAGTCTTTCCCTGCCGAGTTGTCGTAAGGCGCATGTGCGCCGTCTGCTTGACGTTCTTGTCCTGGAACGTCGCTTCTAGATCGGAGATCAGATCATCGAAGTGGTAGAGGCTGTCAAGCCCCTCGCGCAGCATGCGCTTTCGCCAATTACGTGCCCAATTGGTAGCTGGACACGAGGCACCATCGGTTCGCCCCAATAACGATAGGGTGAACGCGATCTTCTTCTTTTCGGAGTCGAACTCCGAGTCGTACGCCCATAGGTAATTAAGAAGGGCGTCGAGGAAAGTCTCCCACTTGCTCTTGTCAGAGCCGTCGAAAGTGGGGGGGAGGCGGGCGAGGGTGATCCGAGAGGACCTAGTCTCTCTCGGGGCGGGGTCGAGGTCCATGGCGGGCATGTGAGAGGTGGTGCCCTGGTTCTGGTCTTCGTCGGCCATTGGCAATATGAGCGACGGGCGAGGTGGTTGGTAAGGTGGTTGGGCGAGAGCGGCGTAAAGTCGGTCGAACGGGGTGAAAGTAGGAAGTTCGGCGGAGCGGTATAAGGAGGTCGACGGGGATGAGGTTCCCGACGAAGAGGAGGTGGATGGGGCGCGGAAGGTCACTGTGTTGGTATGAATCCGCACTCAGCGGTTGGTGGAATCGCAACGGTCTCTTGCGACAGAACTACCCCGGGTCTTCTACAACACCCCCGGCGATAGCGAGGCAGTCTTCCCCGAAGGTCCGGCTGGCACTCCTGCGACTGCTATGTGGCTTGGGACGGACTCAACGTTTCCCGTGGCCTAGCGTCTGTCTGTTCGGTAAACCGAAAACGACTGGTGCTGCACTTGTTTAGACTCGCTGTGGACGAGGTAGGGAATCGGCGGGTGGGGAGTAATGGAAATGGAACTTCAAATACGAGAAGCCAAGTAGAGGTAAGAAACCAAGTAGTGGATAGAGGGATGGGGGGAAAGGGAAAGGAGGTCGGAGGGTGGGGACGGTACGAAGGTATGAAGGGTAGTCTTTTATTATGTCACGCTCAAGGCTCAAATACTAGTCTGAGAGGTCGCACGTTGCGTTCTCAGATGTAGCAGGTAAGAGTGAGGCTCGAAGAATGATGGAATAAAAGACTAAGGAATACAAGCGACTAGCTACACTACTTATACTGTTCAACTGTGGCTATGTAACTAGTGCTAATAATATATACAATAGAGCGTCCATGTGTGTTCCACACCATAACCATGTGTTCTGAATAATAAACATGTGGGGACCATGTGTTCTGAGTAAGAAACGTCCCAAAGCCATGTGTTCTGAGTAATGCCCATGCATACTCCACATGTCCGCAGCCATGACACCTGTCAGCTGTCCGATCACCAATCCGTCGTGCTTCATCGGCATGTTCCTGTGGGAACCCGATCCCTGGCTGTCCGATCACTGATGGCTCAAGCATAGCCTTGGTGTTTAAATAGACCAGCGCTTATCCTGGCGCTTAGATAACGAGATAAGGCGTTGTCCGATTAGATAGCCTGCTTAATCGTGACACATGCCCATAGTATGAACACATATCCAGAATTTTTCCTGGAGGCAAAACGCCAAAAATGCGGCCAGCATCAACAATAATTCCATACCAGGGTGCGTGGACACATCAGGGGCTAAAATAGTAGCCGGAGTTCAATTGATATCTCAGAAATTTTCAATTGATTGGTTGTTACATTTTGACGTGTGACCAGACAACGTGATGTGATAGAGTGACCAAGAACAGTTTCCACAGCGGCTGGAAGAAAATATATACAAACAACATAGCCACAATTCCTGGAAATCATAGCTAAAATCATTTCTCACCTTCCTCACACTGAAATAAAATGATCGTCAGGCTTCAGTGCACTTGGCATACATCTAGAAGTGGGATAGAGGAGGAATATTGCTTCTCCGCAATCTTAAATAAAAGGATTCCCGCCAACAGCACCGTTTCGGCCGATGTTTGGTGAAACAGTCTCACAAGGGACTGATTTTGCCCTTGTAATTTTTCGTGAACTCCAATACCATGCAGATAAACCCACTGGAGCACTTAAAGTATTTTATTTGAGATGAGCATCGGCCCTCAACGATTTTAGCTGTGATTTCGGGAAGTTGTGGCTATGTTGTTTGTATATATTTTCTTCCAGCCGCCGTAGGTTCATCCCTGTTCTTGGTCACTAATAACGCAGTCACATCACCCGGTCCGATTTTTCCGGTTAGTCATTTCTCTGTATTCAATTTTGAAAAACTACTACTCTGTATATGAACCTCGTAACCGCGGCTGGGTAGGAACCTGGTTCAATGCCCCTTTCAACAGACCAGCATCTTGCAATCAATGGCTGTGTTCATCCGGCCCGCCCGACTTTGCTTTGGGCGCATCATTTGATGGTGGCAGGATGTGCCGCGACGTCGAATATCTTCAAAAACTTTACATTAGAGTGTATTTGCAGTCTTTATTTCTTGAGAATCCAGCAATCCGATTGGCTGCTCCACAGCTCCAAGCCAATCGGATCGCTGGATTCTCAAGAAATAAAGAGTGCCAATACACGCTATTATACATCAATCCCTTGCTCAATAAAATATGCCACTTGGAAGCCTACTTTCTCCCATACCCATGGGTTCTTGTGGTAAATGTGGAATAATGTAGACCAGTGTTGGGACATCCTGCCTGTGCCTGGGAGCAGGTTAGGATCTGTCTCGGTAACCCAGACGTTCCGGTGTGATCCGTGCCATGCGAGTTTCGCTTAAGAATGATGGACGGAAAACACACCGGAACGTCTGGGGTAGAAAAGTGGCGGGACAGACCAGAAAACAGATGTGACTCCATGGGGGGTAAAGGCCGCCCAATGCCCCAGACGTTCTGGTAGCCATTCCGTCCATCATTTTTAGCCGAAACTCGTGTGGCATGGATCACTCGGGCCGGGATGGCTACCGAACATCTGGGTCACCGAGACAGGTTAGGATGGCCAGAACTACATGTACATCACTCACACCTTGAACATACTGAATTGTTTTACTGCCAGTCTGTAAATGGACGCACAACA
This sequence comes from Mycena maculata, assembly GCA_029448575.1. Classification (NCBI taxonomy): domain Eukaryota; kingdom Fungi; phylum Basidiomycota; class Agaricomycetes; order Agaricales; family Mycenaceae; genus Mycena; species Mycena maculata. The sequence goes on from JARJLG010000126.1 coordinate 44,388, forward strand.
GAGGAAATGGACCATGCCCGAGATCCCCGAGGTGTAAACGTGCTGCATACTCAAGACTGCAAATGAAACTGAAGTCAGAAATCAAAATAAAGGTACAGCACAATTGTATAAAGGTCTAAAATGCCTGAAGGCAGGAACAAAGCAATTTGGGCAGCCCAAATAAAAATAAATGAGGAGCAGGACTCCCGCGGAAGACCCCAGAGCCTAATCATCCAGTGTTGCAGTTAAGGGTTAAGGCCTTAAGATATTAAGGGCTTAAGTTAAGGTTAAGGGTCACCCTTAACATCAGGTCAAAAACATATTAAGCCCTTTGTTAACCCTTAATATGTCAGAACACGTGATATACAGCCGAGCTATGCAGGATCATACTGGAGCTTGATGGGCCAACTTTTTTTTCTTTCACATCGACAAAAATCACAAAATGGCCACAGCATCACACAGATGTTCTCAAGACCAAAGACATCCCTGCACAGAAGAAGGCAATCCACACACAAATCGTTCATGCACAGCTCAATCTGTGAAGCTCCTAGCACAGTCAATGAGTGACCTGTTGAGTGCCTGGGATAATCACACAATTCCAAGGTGGGTTGCCATCATTGATAACTTGTGATGAAGTGCGCGACTAAAAGACAGCTTTCAGGACATATTGCGTGAAGCAAAGACGGCGGGGATTTGTCACACATGGGACTTAAAAAGGGCAGCAACACTTATGCGTTTTGGGGAATTAAGCCTTAATTTGACCCTTAAAAAGGACCCTTAATTAACCCTTAATATATGTTAAGGCCTTAGCTTCCAGAGGCACCCTTATTAAGACCCTTAACTGCAACACTGTAATCATCCACCTCGGCAGAACCGACCGCTGGTAGGAACAAACCAGAAGTTTGAAACAAACATTTATGGGCTCACTAGTCTCGTTCCCGCCGTTATAGGGCAAGTGCTCAGACAGAGGGACACTGGAGGGACACACAGAGATAATACCCAACCGGAGCTACAGATTGTTCCGAGGCAGATTTTTGATGAAGTTTGATGGGGGAACACTGCCCTATAACGTCTGGTGCATCTCGTACAGAAGACGGGCGAACGTGTCACACTCTCGATGAGCTATCTTGTTTTCCTTCATCCGCTTCCAATTCGGCCCTGAATAAATTTCAAATGTCCTCTCTGATGTATACCTTGCCTTGTGGTACCGATATATGTGGAATTTGGGTCATAGATGAGCCCACAATTGCTCTAACCTTTCAACGCCTCGCATCTGCCGGTTTGACTGAATATAGCCGCAATAATTCGCGATAAAATATGGAATGTACGCCGCACTTCTTATTCAATTCATCTGAATTTCTTCCAGGCATATCGGACGGAATTGAATGACAGAAATAAATGTTTTAGGGAAGTGCCCAGAATGTTGAGTTGCTCAAATCAATTTCCTGGACGTGTTTCTTACGCGATTTTCCTCGGGAAAAATTATGGCCGGGATGGAATGACCGCTTTAACGGCCAAACTCATCTTAGGCGCAATTTGTGACCTAAGTGACTGATGGGCGCGATCGCCCGTTATCTATACGAGGTGCACCAGATGTTCGGGTGTGGCATCCCGCGCTTATTTTTCATCATTTTTTTGCCTCAGATTTTAAACTCCGCCACACCCGAACATCTGGAGCCGAGATTACGGGCTCACAAGACACAGGGGGAAACAGGAAGGGGAAAAAAGTCAAAAGTTGTGTGAAAAAAGTCAATGTTGTGTGAGAAATAATAAAACAACGTTCTGACCGCCATAGTTCTGCAGCATAGAACAAGCATAGAATTACGAAAACTACATAGTTGGTCAAGATTTGGTTCTGGTTTTAGTGGGTGTCGGATAACCGCGGACGATGAAGGCGGAACGGGGACCTCGGCCCCCGGGAAGCCCGAGTTTGCGGTCATGCCGAAGCCCCACATATCGTGCTAAAGGCACGAATGCGGTAGACGCATTTCCTCGAGAGGGTTACACCATCATCTGGCCTGGTTCCAAGTCCAAGACCTCCATCTAGCGGGCGGGGAGTGACCGACTATGTCGGTCCGAGAACCCGGTGGGTCGCCTCAGGGCCTGCCGGGGGGGACGGGGTGAGAACGGCAATACTCTCTCTTGTTCCCTGCTATATAACGCTCCTCACAAAAGGAAAAAAAAAAAAAAAAAAATGGTTCTGCCACTGGCAGAATTATTTGACCCGAAACAGTTCTGCCGCGCTCACCGCCCCAACGCGTTTGGGCATGTTTGTCTCCGGCTCATTCGGCACGAGTCCCTCGGTCCTCTCAAAGTACCCCACAACTTCAAACCAGCATGGCAAACCGTCGTCCATCTGAGCGTAGACCGAGCGATCGTAGAGGCTCCGGAATGTCTTCGAGGCGTCCCTCTATAGATCCATGGCGCTTGATTCCTATGGACAAGTAATTGTTTTTGCCAGCAAGTTCATCGATACTCCACCCTGACCACGTTTCGTCGCAGAGCTATCCACATCAGCGGGTCTGACGATTTCAATGTCCTCTTCGTCGGCGCGGGAAACATTATGTTCGGTTAGTGGATTTTCTAAGGTGGTCGTCGCCCCGTCTGAATGGATCCAGGCTCCGATGAAGGCCCTTGGAACCACTCGTTCCGTTTCGAACAGTAAGCAGGAATATATGTTTGGACCATGTTGCGGAACCTCACCTTGCACGAAGTAAACTTGGCCGTCGTCTCAAGGTCGTGGCTCTCATCGACCCCGCCATCGACCGCGCGACCGCCGTGTTGCAGAAGAAATGCGACTCTTTCGTCGTGTCCGCGTATCAAGACACTCGTGTCTTTAAGACCCTCGAGGACTTTGTCAAGAACATGTCGCCCAAGGACCGTCCGCGTGCCGTCATCGTCGGCAGCCCGCCCATGTTCCGTGGCGCCCTCACCCCAGGACGCGACATTGAGATGCAAATCCTCAAGTTCTTCCCCGGTGTTGCCATGTTCATCGAAAAGCCCATCGCAACCGGTCCCCACCACGAAATTGACGATGCTTTTACGATTGCAAAGACCATCCACGATTCCAAGACCGTCTGCTCCGTTGGGTATGCATTTTTCCTCTTAAATTCTAGGAACAATAGTCTCACCGCTCCATAGGTACATGTTGCGGTACTTGAAAGCCGTTCAGATGATGAAGCAGATTATCGAGGAAAACAACCTCACCGTCATGGCCACCGTTGCCCGTTACGCGTGTGCCTACGAGGCCATTGCAAAGCCAGACTGGTGGGACAAGTCCAAGAGGTACGTCCAGATCTTTTGAGCCGTCCCCCGGACTCAATTCTTCATAGTGCCGGACCCATTATAGAGCAGGGAACGCATTTCTGCGACCTGTCGCGTTACTTCGGAGGCGAAGTCGACATTTCCACGGTCAACGCCCACTCTTTGGAATGGGATGAGAACGCGGGGCAGCTCTCCAAGATGTCTATCGATGAAAGCAAGATCACGCCGGACAACAGGATTCCGCGCGTGACTGCCGCTACATGGTGCGAAAACAGGTCCCAGTTCGAACTGGTTAGTTATTGATATTCTTTCGTTAGGAAATACGACAGCGGAGCGGTTGGCAGCTTCACCCACGTTGTGGCCTTGCAAGGAACCAACTACAGCTGCGAACTCGAGGTCTACGCGGATGGATACTCGCTCAAGTGTGTCTTGAACCTCTGAGCGGTTGTCGATGTTCATCCCATGCAGGCTGGTCAACCCCTACGTTCAGCCCACACTTTATGTCCGCAGGCCAGGCGACGACCACGAGCAGACGTACAGGTTTCCTGATGACGATCCCTTCTTCTCAGAGGTTTCCAACTTGATTGATGTCATTGAAGACATCGAGGAGGACCCCGAGGCCGCGCAAATCTTGAGTTCCTACGAAGGTTCGTCTGTTTTCCATGTGGACAAAGACGCTCGACTGAACTGTCTTTCATCCAGACGCAGTCAGAACGTATGAACTTACGTGGGCCATCCGCGAAGCCAGCGAGCGTTCTCGCGCCGCAAAGCTCCAGGCCAGCGCGGAGGCTGGGAAAGCCCAGAAGGCTGCTGCCGCCGCGTAAATCCAAAGCACAATTGCGTTGCGAAAGAACATGTATTACTATTAGATAGAAGTCAACGATGGCTATCTCAGCTACTCAGTGACTTTGGTGGAATCTTTCTCTTCCATTTCTCGCCTTCTCTCCATCTTGGCCTTTTCACGCCTGGTCTCGACGTCCCATTCTTCTTGTAGGTGAGCTTTCAGGCTCGGTATATTTTTCATATTGGCATTGCAGCGATAGCATACCAGATCTGTTTTCAGCATGGCTTCGTAATGTTTCGTGTCGAGTTTGGCCATCTGCCGCAGTATAGAATGATGTATTCGGTCCTTTGCTTACCGTGGAGACAGCGGAGGGGGAGATGACTTACAGCAGAGTAATACGAAGGCTCAGCGTCGAACCATGATAACACTTCGTCGACATCTAAGAAAAAACCGAGTTTGGGATGGAATGAATTGTAGTGCTTTTTGTTTTTCATCCGATCGGAGCACAGGTCGTCGGACAACACATGCAGATGAAGGTGGCTGGTTGGCGTCAACAACGACACGTCGAATACAGAGGAGCACAACGTACTCCATCGAAGGTGCGCCGTGAAAACCCGTCCAGATACCCCACTTGAAGCCGTAGCGGCTGAGCATCTCCTCTTCGATCTCCTTCCGCAGCGTCTTTGCATCCTCACTCAACGCCGCGATGACCTCTTTCGCGCGCTCTTTATCGCCGTTCAGTAGCTTCCGTAGGTCCGAAAGGTCAGACGCAACGAGCGGCGGTTGGACACGCGGGAGGATAAGGAAATGGAAGATCGATTTGGGAAACGCGTCGTAGACGGTTAGGGAGGTCGGACTGTGCGAAAACAGAACGGAAGGAGGCAGCTTGGAAGGGTTCGTTAGAGCATATGTTCGCAGTATAGTTAGATTGGACATTCTGAGAAACGAATACAGGTCGTATGAGTCAGGAGGAAGAGAAGTGGCTGTACTGGTGTCAACTTGAATGTTAATTGACTGGGCGGCGGACATGATAGTACAAATATATCCCGCACAAGGGACGTAGGCCACGACTGAGGTGCCTCTTTCCGTATCGCACCACAAATAACGAGTATATTGCTAGTGTAGCGCTGGCTTGGTCGACGGAAGGACGTACAAGGCGCACATATCGCCGAACGTGGACACAGCTCTTACACCCTGCGCCCCCACTCCGAGTGGGTCGACGGGTCAGGGATGAAACGATGATCTCCACAATTTCAAGAGACGAACGCGCTCATCCTGCGGCGGCTGGCACCTGTCCCATACGCTGGAGGTTTGCTGGAGGTGTATTGATGATTTCGTTCGAAGAAGTCGTAGATCGCTGTCCTTTGTTAGTCGCCGGATGGTCATGCGGGCGGAGCAACTGTGCCGATTCTGTTCGGCGGACCGATGACAAAAAACATGCTCAAGCTCCCTGAGGTTAGATCCAAGCTTGTCATTCATCTGCTTTTGTCGATACAACGTATCCCAATCCCGCACAAGGTACTTATAGACCCCGTTGTTCTGCAGGATTAGTAACCTGGAGTATCAGTTTCCATAGTTCCACCCCTTCCCAATCTTCCTTGTCCCATTTGAGCCCGCTCATTCTCAGCGCCTTCGAGACCTTGCGTGGAGGTACACGGGTTACCGTAAATCCCCATATGTGCTGGGCATCTTCCAAGGTGCGATCAGTGACGGCTGGATCGCGTCTTTCGAGACAGATGAAAACCACCGGTGCACGGGACGACGATGAGCGAGCGAGTGATAGCGTGCACAGAGCATGGATCGTCCTTAAAAAGGGTGTTACGAGAGCTGGGCTATAGATAGTGTCCGCTGACACGATGAGGTTGAACGCATACGGAAGATTTTGTTGTTCAGCAGACGGAGCGCAGGTGGGAGAGGTAATGGTGTCGGGGTCGTCCCAAACCCAATTGGTCGGGTCCACGGTCCAGTCGAGCTCGCGGACTAGAATTTCGCCTGCACTTGGGGGAAGGCGCGGTATATTGTTCTCGATATTTTTTGCGAGACAAGTGGAGATGACGAATGGCAAATCAGAAGTGATAATATTACAGCCTAGGTGGGCGAGACAAAGGGCAGTGAGGCCGATTCCTCCGCCCAGTTCAATGACACGCATCCCCGGTTTGACCGCGTCGGAATGGGCTAGATACGTGGAAAGACACTGCGCGCCTAGCCAGAGAGTGGTTCCGTTTGAGACACCATCGTCTGACTGGGCGAGCGAGAAGGTGGTGGACTGAAAGGGACAAGCAAGGAGCTTTGAGTCTTTGGTCTGGAAAGCGGGCAACATTGATTTGTTTGGTGTTTGGTTGTCGGACTTGACCTCGTTTCCTGCACGGTTACCTGCTGTCTGCGCCGTCTTATCCGACAGCATCTGCGATCCGACTCAGCGACGGATTTACCTCGAGTTTGGAACTGCATTTACGCAACAATAGCTTAGCGCTGCCCTTGTCTTGCGCTCACCATCTCCATCTCCTTTGCGCATCCAAAATTCGTCGCTCCAATGAAGGCGTTCTTTTCCCGTTTGCACATCGGGAGTAGCACAAAGGACAAGGACAGAGACCTCCCTGTTTCCCAGAAGGAAAAATTCCCCCCGCTGCGTGCTTGGCCCCCAGAGCAGCCCCAGCGCTCGACGACCACCCCGACATCCTTCTCTGCTTCCGCTTTCAAGCCACTCCCAGAGCTTGTACCTACTTTCTCCTCAAAGGTCGATGATCCCTCATCGTCTTCGGCGTCTACTCCAACGCCACCATATTCCTCTCCCACCCCCACCCCCACGCCCCAGAATAACGAAGACTCTGTCTCTCCCCTTCCCGCCCGTTCAAACTCACCGCGTGCCGACCCAGACTCCACCGGCCGGAGTTCCCGGAAAACAAACACCAGTGTAGTTACCGCGACAGCGAGCGACGTTCAGAAAAAGGTCGCGTTCAGATCTCCTCCACCGACACCGTCCAATCTCGATCGCACCTTGCCTGAAGCGCCCGGGAACGGCACCGCATCGGCCGTGCCGCTCAAAACTTCCGTGTCACGTTTCCAGGCAGCTCATGGCAAGGAGCCTCGTGGCTCTACTTCAACGGGCGCGTCGTCCTCCAAAACGGACCTCGCATCCTCAGGTAAGAGCACCGCTAAGGCGACGTCCACTCGCACCGCATCCCCGTACCTCCAAAAAAACGGAGAAGCTGGGTCCAGTCAATCCCTACGTTCTGGGACACCGTATTCTTCCATGTCCAACACCACTAGCGGGAGCCGGATCCTGGCCGCGCAGTCCTGGAGTGAGGTCACAGAGGAGGACCTGGTGTCCAACCTCGGGTCCCGAGAACGGACGCGGCAAGAGGTCTTGTTCGAAATCATATCGAGCGAAGAGAGGCGAGTCGGGCAGCAAATCCTTCTGCGACGATCCTTATTTCTTCGACAGATATGTGCAAGAGTTGGTTAAAATGAAAGACACTTTCATTGACCCTCTACTGCATCCATTTTCTGTGCCCACCCCCCAATTATCATCGACTCCCAATCTGGAGTACGATTACTATCGATCGGAGTCGCCTGCCGAGTCCAATGACCACCTCCCGCCCATTGCCGCCCGATTCATGTCCCCTAGTCCCACCATTCCGGAGGCTGCTCCCGGTTCCCCGTCGCACAAGGATACTCCCAACATAGACGGGGAGTCTCTCGACACGGATGAGGAGGACGAAGGCGTTGACCAGATTGGTAAGAGCTATGCTACGGGCCGTCAGGGCCAACTGGCAAAACAGAACCATCCGCGATCACCATATCGCTCGAATGGAACCAAACCGGCAGGGAAATCCGTCCCGTTCCCGACACGGTCCCACCATTCATTACCTCCTCCACCACGGGCAAATCAGCTCAATGGGTCCACTCACTCCCTCGGTCGGCAGTCATCTGTCGTTGACCGGGAGCGAGAGCGAAACTATAGCCAGGGTCAGTCGTCGATGGTTGACAGGAAGGGCAGCACTCCGAAGCCCGGCATGCTACGCAAGTTCAAAAAGAGTCAAACGACCAATGATAGCATAATCGGGAGCGCCGTTGCGCCTCATCAATTACCCGACGATTTGCGAATATGCTTGGAAGTGGTCGATAGTGGGGTCTTCGATGGCCACAAGCGTCTTTCGGAGGCTCTGAAGAAGCGGTACGATGACCAGTTCCCTCTGGTTCGCTCGCTGGCAGATGTTTTTGTGTCAAATGTAAAGCATTGTTCGCTCCTCAGACATCCAATACTGACCTGCCTAATAGTCGGACATCTTCCATGGCTATGCCACTTACGTGCTCCATCTGGAGCGTGCACTTGAGCAGGTCGATGACGCTCTTTCAAATGTCACGACGAAAAAGCCAAAGAAGCAGGACGTTGGTGAATGGCAAAAAGTGTGCAAGTTCCTGCAAAAACTCGAGGAAAACGCTTGCGAAAAGGGGGAAACAGGCCTCGCTATCACACTTTCAAAGCCGTTCCAACGGCTTTTGAAATATCCCCTCCTCTTCCAAAATCTGCTCTTCCACACAGATCCCAGCACTTTCGAGTACGAAAGTACTTTGCAGATGGTTGCCGAGGTCGAAACCATCGTGCGAAGCATCGAGGACGAGAAGATACAGAAGGAGGAACGCGACAAGACCCGAGACGTCTTCGCGCGGATCGAGGGGCTTGACAAGGTCCGGCAGCTGGCCTTGCCGAAGCCATCCCGAGTTCTCATCGAGGAACGGCAATGCACGCAAGCCGGGAGCGGACTGAGCCCTCCGAAACCCTCGTCTCCGCCACCCGTAGTCGGGAACAAGGGGGTGCGAGGCAAATCCTCTTTCAAACGGCTCAGTGATGTGCTGCACACTGGTTCGGGTATTGGAGGCAAGAAGGACTTGTGGTTTGTGGTCTTCAATGACGTTGTACTGCAATGCCAGCGTACTGGCACCACATCACTGCCCTTGGTCGCGGCCACCTACTCCCGTACGAACTCTTTGCCCGAGCTCCAAGGGCGATCCAAGTATGCCACTACGGGCCGGAGAAACTCGCACACCAAGCCTCGTAATTTATATAAATTCCTCAAGGTTTATCGACTGTCTTTCTTTTTTGAAAAACGTTGACATACATTCTAGATTGAAACATGGGCAATTGGTGATGTTGTGCAGCCGAGGGAAGGCGTCGTTTCAATGGAAGAGTATGTCTAATGGTGTCCTCTTTCCAATCCCATTCTGACTGTTCCTCTTCTTTCAGCGTCGCGCGCTCTAGAGCGCAGGTCCATACCAATCAACCCAGAATCGTCCCGATGCCCGAGGACGACGAGGACGGCGGCATGGACTCTGACGACTCGGATAGGAAAAGCAAGATGAGCTTTTCCTATTGGGGCGCTGATAAAATCACTGTCCAAAAACCCATCATCAAGGGCCGAGTTGGTCCTACTCCTCGGAGAGGCGGAACCGGCTCCTCGTACGGGCGCGAATCCTCTGCCAACGCCAAATTCGGTACCCGTCTGGTATCTGGCGATTCGTCTCCGACTCCTCGGCCCGCGAGCCGGCGAACCCAGGCTGGTACCCCCACCTCTCGCCGACCGACCGCCACAGACGACAGCAACGTAAACTACGCCAAGTCGACAATCACCCGGCCTGACTGGAATACCAGCACACGGTCGCCTGTGCCTGGTGTGGGAGCCGCGAAGCGCTCCCGGAATACCTCCCAGACCAGCGCCGCGGTGAGCTCTACTCGGCTCGCCAACGCCAAGGGCCTAGCATCGCCCGCTCCATCAGAGGATTCTGGGGTAGGCCTATACCGTCAAATGCTTGCCCACGACCCATCTCTAAATCATGCATGAAGTGATGCAAGACTTTTTTTTGGTGCTCTAATCATATATCCTGAACCCTACGATATCATTTATTCTATTATTGGTCAGTATTCATGCTTTTCCTGGCATTCCCCACTGCTTTGCATTGCTGTTCAAGACACAATACCACCCTCCTTCATAATACTTACATTCATCCAATACTTACGTCCATGTTCACGACCGGTCACGAACGAACGAACGAAAACACTCGTTTCTCCATCTATTACTTTCACTACATAGATTACCTGTATCACCATGCCGCCTCGCTCGTTTTGGATTTTAAAATCAAGTTGTTTCATATGCTGCATTGTGGATGCTGACACTTCGACCGGAAGGATCCGACGCGCAACCCCAGTCTCCCCGGGGAATCCACCTATGGAAGGTAAGTATCAAAATCGGGCGTGCGAAACTGCACATACCGGACTGCGGTACTCGCGGCGGCTTCTGATGGGAAAAATTCTGTGAAGAATGTGAGTGATACGGACAAGGAAGAGATTGACTCTTATACCATCGAAAATCTCGCGGATGAAGTAGGCTTCTTTTGTGCCTGGTGCATCCGCCCATCGCTCGCCGCCCTTGGCAAAGGCATCATCCGAGACGACAGATTCAGCGTGGTCTTTGATTCTAGAATTGCGTTACGGCCAATACTGGGCGAGGAGATGTGGCTCACCCGTCGATCCAGGAGTATCCGACACCGTCCGAGAACTGCTCCTTCTGCCTCCAAAGAATAGAGGCGGGAAGATATGGCTATTGGAGTATTTGCAAGAGAGAAACTAGATGGCGAAGAAGACCTGTGATCCATACCTTGCCGTCGAGCGACACGTCGAATGCCTTGCGGAGAATATACTATGCGCGAGAACTTGAGAGATGGACAGGATAAAAAGTTGACGATACTACCTTTTCCATCTTTGGCCGCCCGTCCTCGTCGACCTGTTGGTCTGCTCCTTTGCTGAACATCTTCTGGTCGGGGTCGATGTTCATGGCCACCTCCAAGAATGCCCGGTCGAGGAAGGGAACGCGCGCCTCGAGCCCCCAGGCCATCGTCGACCTAGGATGCGGGCTTAGCAGATGGACCTTGGATTTTCGACCGAAACCTACTTGTTCGCTCGGAGACAGTCGGATGTGTGGAGGTTTTTAACGCGCTTCACGGTCTCCTGGTGGAACGATTTGCTGTCAGGCGCAGCGTGAAAGTACAGATACCCTGCGCAAGAGTTTATCAAGATGCGGAAAGAAACAAGAGGGAGTTATTGTTACCTCCAAGGATCTCGTCGCTCCCTTCTCCACTGAGCACCATCTTGACACCCATGGCTTTAATTTTGCGGCTCAGAAGGTACATGGGTGTGCTAGCGCGGACGGTGGTAACGTCGTAGGTTTCCAGATGGTATATAACTTCTGGGATGGCGTCTAATCCCTCTTGGACGGTAAAGGTGTACTCGTGGTGGACCGTTCCCAGGTAATGTGCAGCTTTCCTGGCGGCTAAAAGGTCCGGGGAGTTTTCGAGGCCAATGGAAAACGAGTGAAGCTGTGGCCATGCGGCCAGCGTCGCTAGTGAGGCGTCAGCCCTGTTTCGCCGATTGCACACATGAAAAAAACTACCTTGTTCATCCACCATCCCCGTGGGTGTGGTGTTCCCGCTCATGGCAGACTGGAGCTTGCGTTTGCGGATTTCGTATTGTGCCTGTGCGGCCTTTTCCGTTTCACGGGAAGCGATGGCAGCAATCAAGCTGCTGTCGAGGCCGCCGCTGAGGAGGACGCCATAAGGAACTTCAGACATGAGCCGTTTGCGAACAGCGGCCTCGAGCGTTTCCCGGAGCAGGGTCAAATCTGCGGGCGATGTGGGGATGGTCGCGTCTGGCCCCTCGGCATCACCTTTCCACCAAGAAGGGAGATAGTATCGGGTAATAGAGTTGTCTCGGCTGTCGTAGACGTGACCGGGAGGGAAGGATATTATCTTGTCGCACTCGTCGACGAGGGCTTTGAGCTCGGATGCGAAAAATACAGCGCCAGGTCGTTTCGAGCTCCATCCCTGATACAAAGTGGTAATTCCAACGGGATCGCGGGCCGCGATGATTCTAGACGGAGACACGGACTCGTCGAGGAGAACAAATGAGAACATGCCGTCGAGCATGCTGCAAAGGTCCTTGTCATATTTTTTGTACTAGAAACGAAGTGATAAACCAAGGCAAGCAGAGGGGCACGGGCACTATGCACCAAGGGGATTATGACTTCGCAGTCGGAGTGGGTCTTGAACTTGGTATCTTGTGCAAAAGCTTCACGCAAGGCAATATGGTTGTAAATCTCGCCGTTGACGGTCAGAATGACCTTTCCATCCTGGCTGATCAATGGCTGCGCGCCAGTGTCTTTCGGCGTAATGAATTAGACACTGATTGCATGGTGGCTGGTGGTAGTATGACTGACCGACACCCACGATAGCGAGGCGCTCGTGCACGAGGATTGCATCGTTGCCGACGAAACAGCCGGACCAGTCGGGACCACGATGGCGCAGACGCTTTGAGCAGGCGATGAAGCGAGCCCTGTCACTCGCGGGCTTGTCGATACCATGCACTGCGAAGATACCACACATAAGGGAAGTGAGTCAAGTTGGAATTAGTCTGAGATTAGATTCGGTGATCGGACCGAAAGACCGAAAGACGGAAAGAGACTGTTTCGGATGTAATCGGACATCCTTCTGACGGCGCAGTTCTGACCAAGAAGATTTGTTGACATTTAGTGCTTGTTCTCTCCCTCGATGACCTCCCGCCGAAGAAACAACGCAGCTGTCGATGTCGGCGCTGAGGAGGCTCTCGATCTCGCCACTGCCCAGTCTGAAAATGTCTTTCTATTCATTCCCAATCTCATCGGCAAGTGTCCCACTTTCCCAATCTACCGTGCTCAACATGCCTCCAACCAGGCTACACCCGTATCATTCTCGCCGCCGTTTCCTTACATTTCATGAGCTATCATCCCATCTATTGCACGGTTGCCTATTGCGTGTCCTGTCTCCTCGACGCTGTCGACGGACAGGCAGCCCGCTTCCTCAACCAAACCTCCAAATTTGGCGCCGTCCTCGACATGGTGACAGACCGGTGCGCTCATCCACATCTGCACGAGATCTGTAGTTCAAACTGCGCTCAGATGCACAACGTCGTGTCTGTTGTGTTATCTGTCCTCAGCATACCCGGTTTATGCGACGTTTTTCCAGTTCCTCATCGCCCTTGATTTCAGCAGTCATTATATGCACATGTACAGGTACGCTTCCTTGCTCGTCCATCTGCATGTTTTCATCTCGCCCAGCTCTTTGGTAACTGGGCAGCGCAGCCACAAATTAGTAAAGGGCGAGGTTAGCAGGATCCTGTGGTGGTACTACAATGACCCAGTACGTCACCCCATCTCTTCTACACGGACTTTGAACTGAACGAAAGTAAAGCTTACCCTATTTGTGGTCTGCGCCGGGAACGAACTCTTCTTCGTCTCTCTCTATCTCATGAAATGGACTGTAAAGCCATTCAGCCTGCTGGAGGATATACCCTGGATTGGCGGAATAACATATGCACAGACGTTCGCGTTACTCAGCTTCCCGATATTCTTCATCAAGAATTTCATCAATGTCGTCCAGCTATGGAAGGCGTCCAAAATCCTGGTCGGAGTTGATATCAAAGAGAGACAAGAAGCCCGGAAGGCGAAAGCGTGACGGAGAACGGCGGGGAATTCACCATATATAATTTTATCATAATCGACGGTCACGCAATTATTGGATAGAACATAGAAAATGTATTGGCTGGAGTTCAAGAGTCCAAAGAGCGAAAGTTGAACTTTTCCAAGGTTCGATTTGGACTTGATTTGCAAGACGGTGGAGCACGTGCTTTTCTTGACGCGCCCGACCACAGCGCTGGATGCGGTCTCAGGCAATTCTTCAACGCTCGAGGTCTCTGTTAAAGGCCTCCAAGGCCCCGTTTGCCAGGTCTGTGTTCCCTTCTTCGGCGGCGCGGCCCCCGGGGAAGGACGCGCTTTCGCGGCCTGCAGGGTTCAGCAAACGTCTTTCTTCCTCGACTGCCCCCGCTTCCGCCAGCGAGCCCCCGCCGTTGGAATCACCTAGCGATGGCCCGGAGCCCACACCCCCAGAAAATGCTACAACTCCACCGGAGCCTCCCGCCGATGAACCGGAGAAAGCTAAGCGAAAGACGAAAACACCACTGAAGGACTCGGAGGTCCCCCTCGAGTTGCCCGAGGGCCTAGCGTTGGAGATTCTTTGGCGGCCTGAATCCAACCCAGGTCCGTCAAGTCAGGCGCTGCCGCCGCCTGAAATATTCGACGAGGCGTTGCACAACCTCCATATCACGTTGCATCCCCAGACTCAACACCGCGCAACATGTCCGTCTCATCTCGCCTTGTCCTTTTTTTCTTTCTCAATTTTATCAACCCAATTCAGATCCCTCGCCAATTGGTCCACTTTTAGAACCGACCTTGGCTCTTTACTGTCCAATAGGTGAACCCATTATTATTTAATGCTTTTCTCCATATTCACGGGCAGTTCGCAGAGGGAGGCGAGTATGTCATCGACGCGACTGTTCAAGAGCTCGCCAGACGCACAAATGCCGAGGTCCTTGTCATGGACGCCGTACAGTTGGCAGCAGGCGAATGGGGCGCGTTTGGCAAAGGTGTGTGTCAGAGTCACAATATCGTTTTTAAAAAATAACGTCGTCTGTAGCTGCTAATTCTCTACAGTTACCTCGAAATCCCCTGCATTTTCGGGCTTCGCAACCTTCAAGTTCTCGGCCATTTTCGGCGGATGAAGAGGACGAAGAGCCTTCTCCTCCATTCTCTACCCCCACTCAGATGACCTTGACGCTTGTGGGTCCGCAAACCGGTCGATCCTTCCTTGCAACGCCAACGCGACGTAACGGGCCGCCCAGCAAAATCAAAGTCTTCTTTGAGACCGTTGTAAACACACCTTCCCCAGAAGACCCCGAGCCGAGTCCAGCAGCAAGACCGCGACTTGTGTATATCCGGGGTAATTCTCCCTATTTTTCATTTCGTTCGCCCTGGATTTATTTGGTTTAAGATTTTCCAACCCTGGCTCCTTCGTCCTCTGCGTGGTATCCACCGCTTCTGTCTTCGGTTCGTGCGCGGCGTCGGCGAGCCGTTCCCCGGTCCACAGCACCAATAAACCATCCCATGACAATTATATTTGGCATGACTCCATCACTTGTTCCTTCGGCAAGTCCTGCTCCCACCAGCTCTCCTGTAGCCTCGTTCAGACGTATGCCGACTCAGGCTGCTCATCGCCCCATGCCGAGTTCTAGACAACATGATTCGGAGTGGTGTGAAGATGAAGCTAGTGAGAAGGCGCGAGAGAGACGTCTGCGAGAGCGTCTACGGCGCTGGGAAAAGGGAGACGGTCTCCAGGACGAATTTCCCAAGCTATCTGCTTCATCTGAAGGAGAAAGCAGCGGAGAACAAGGGACAGGGTTCATCATAATTGGTGGGTCAAGCGCCATGATGGCGCAGTCTACTGGCGATTCTAGCGCTGACTCGGATTCGTTGTTCTTCCGAACATCCGTCCTGGTCCCGAGCGTACGTTCGCTTGCCGAGGAGCGGGCTTGCCGAGTCACGCGGCGGCGGGAGGTTAATGAGCTGACGATGCGCATGGGCGTCGGTGCGGTTGGTGGTGTCGTCGACAAGGAGGCGGCCGCCGATGCGATCTCTGATCCGCCCCAAGCCGAAGTAGACGAATCCAGCCCTCCGAGCGAATCCGTACCCAAAAAGACTGTCAAGCGCGCCATGTGGGAAGACTGGGGGAATAGACTCGAGGTATGGTCCACGGTGCGGGCAATCGCCGACCGCGCTGTTGGCCACGCTGTGGCTACTTGTGTGTCGACAGGTACGGAGAAACGGACATTAGAGGCGACTCCTGTCAGCTGGCCGGCCATCGACAGTGCGTGGGCAGCGCACCAAGCAAGTCGCAATTTACGCAAAACCTGGATGAAGGAGGCCTCGAGTGCTTCGAAGTCTGTTCGGGACCATGTTCAGGACAATGTCCGGGAACATGATGAGGACGAGGACGAGGAGAATCATGAACAGGAAGACGACAACGTTGACGAGGTGGTAGAACGCGTAAAGAACGACCCGGATCTGGATCCTCACGAGCAACGGTTGTTGGCTTGTATTGTGGACGCAGGTGAGTGCTCATTCGAAACTGCCTGATTTTATAGTTTCTGAGATGTGGCAGCCTCCATGCCGACTTCGTTCAGTCAAGTCCATCTACCAGCCCACACCATCGACTCTGTCCGCACGATCGTGTCGCTTCCTCTGTTACATCCGCAGGCCTTCCAGCAGGGCATCTTGAAGGAACACGGCATAACCGGCTGTCTCCTTTTCGGCCCTCCTGGTACAGGGAAGACACTCGTGGCTCGCGCACTGGCCAAGGAGGCTGGTTGCAGGATGATGGTGATCTCTCCGTCCGACGTAATGGACATGGTAAGGAAACCAGCCCTTTTCTCTCTGCAGCACCTTGATATATTTTATAGTACGTGGGAGAGGGCGAAAAACTCGTCAGGGCAGTTTTCTCTCTGGCCCGTAAGATTGCTCCCTGTGTGGTCTTCTTGGATGAAATTGACGCTCTCCTGGGCGCTCGGGTCTCCGGACGCGACAGCGGGGGCGCCATTGCGCACCGGGGCGTAATAACGGAGTTCATGCAGCATATGGACGGTCTGAACAGGAATTTGAGAGAGGATAATGTCATCATCATTGGTGCGACCAATCGACCATTTGACCTGGACGAGGCGGTACTACGACGACTCCCACGGCGGTTGTTGGTTGATTTACCGGGCGAAGCGGAACGCGAAGGTTTGTGAGAGATCTTTGAAGATGGGCCACATTCACTCAATCTTTATCGTGTAGAAATCCTCAAGATTTTGCTGCGGGATGAAACTTTAGGTCCTGATGTGGATCCCAAAAATATTGCCAAGAGAACAGAGAGCTTCTCTGGATCAGACCTTAAACGTTGGTCCCGTCGGTATCCTGTTCCATGCTCTAATCTCCCCTTCTTTCAGATCTTTGTGTCGCCACAGCACTTGATGCTGTCAAGGAGCACGTCGTCGTTCCGTGGGCTACTACGGCTAAACCTCCGCCTCAGGTTCCCGCCGAAGAGTCTGCCAACACATCCGACGGAGCGGAGACCCCGTCCGCACCCTCTGTTGAGGTCGATAGCGAGACATCACCCGATGGCTCCAATACCGATACCGTTCCTCCTCCTACAGTGGCTCCACGGACACTCTACCTTCGCCACTTCAACAAGGCTTTGAAGGAGATCACTCCCTCCTCTTCTGAAGTCTTGGGTACCCTCACGAGTCTCAGGAAATGGAACGAGGAATTCGGTGAAGGGAGGGGAAACAAGAAGCGCCAGCAAGTCTGGGGCAAAGGTCGATTTGGTTTCACAGAGAAGACCGATACTTCTGAAGATGGACGCGTGCTTCCAGGGTAGAATTTATAGAGTACTAATGATAAATACTATCTACGCGCCAACGAATGGAAGCTCTTATCAATATTTCCTAACGCATAATTCGCAGGAGATCGGATTAGGAACCATAATCAAAAGTACGCAACCAAAAAACATTCAATCAAACCGACTAGCTACGCCGCGAGGCACGCCGTTTCCCCTGTGTCTTGACGGGAGTATCCGAATCCTCCTCTTCAGCCTCATCCCCGTCTTCATCGACTTCCATGCTGTCCTCAGCCGGCTTTTTGCCCTTGCCCTTTCGACTTTGCTGGGTCCTAGGCGGTGGAGGCCCGTCCTCGTCCTCGTCCTCATCCTCATCCATATCATCACCTTCCTCATTCTCTGTGGTCTTCCTGACGCGCCTCCTCCCATCATCGCCATCCCGAGCCGCCCCTTCGCCAATCGGATTCATTCTCTCCTGGTCGCCTGGCCATTCAGTGTTGCAGGTGGGGCACTCGCGACGGCGAGTCCTAATATATTTGCTGAAACAATGGTAATGCATGCAAACCTGACATTTGGCGGCAGGACAAATAACACCCTTGGTCACCACCTGGATCATCGAGTCAGAAGTAATGTAATGCTCGACTCAAAATACAGTGCTGGCCTGACCTCAAAGCAGATTATACATTCGGTGGCAATCTCATCAGGATAAGTCGACTTGAGGTAGGGCATGAGCTCAAGTAAAGCGCGCGTAGAGAGGGAGTATCGCCCGCGTCTGCAGATGTGGTTATGAGGTATTGAGCGACGTATGTAGTAACGACTTGCTTGCTCTTCATTAACCATCCTTGGGCCACGAAGCTAGCAAGCACGACCTCAGCCTGGGTCTTGCTCATATTCGATTTCGGTTTGAGATGGCTGACTTCGCGCAAAGCAGCCAGGGACGTTATGGAGAATGATCGGTGAGGCGCCAGCATGATTTGTTCGACCTTCAAGGTCTCGTTAGACACGAAATGATGCGAAATGAGCACTCACCATGGCCTTGAAAAAGGCGATCTCTCCGGCCGTATAGTCGGTGGCCATCTGAGCAATCGCGTCATCCTTGCGATTTACCTTTGGCTCTTAGTCCGTAGAGTTCGTTTTCAAAGAGGAAAGCCCCTTACAATCGCGTACATGTCGCGTCCAGTGGTTTCTTCTTGGAATTGCTTGAACTCCAGATCCAGATTGTCGAGAGACTCATTCAGTCTTTTCACAAACGCGTCCCACTCGTCACGAGTGCCGGCATGAGCAATCTCAAGGTTGTTGTCTGCGGCTGGGCAAATGTTAAGCGATGTTGCGCAGACGCGACTAGCCTCACCCATAACGGCAACCTTCGACTTTACCCAAAGAGTTTGAGCGAGTTTCAAAGATAAAACACCACGAGATAGGACGGCTTGAAGGAAGAGACGCTGAACATCTTTTACGGACACCGCAGCCATGGTGTTCAAAGACAAGACGCGTCAACAACGCGTGCCAAATAAAGACCTCGACCAGAAACGTGTGTGTGAAATTAGATTTGCTACTACGCTTAAACGTGTCCTTGCGCTCTCGAGTGTCCTATCAGACTTTTGGGACGCGCAATGTCTTGCTGACCATCGCAGCAGCCCAAATCCCAAATACAATAGTGACGACGTGGATGTCTCCTCGTCCACCAGCTTGCCCCCACATAGTGAGGGTTCCCCCCGGGAGGCCCTCTTGCCCCTCAATCCATCCTTGCTTTGTCCAATATGCGAGGACAGCTACGAGGACTAAAGATGAAGGGATCGGAAGCCCTTCAAAATATTTGGCCTTTCCAGCTTCGTCCTTTGGGACAAGGGCGACCGTCGCATTAAAGCGGGCAAGGCGGGCAAGTCCACAACAAATAAATCCCGTGAGAACGACTGTGTCAAGATAGGTTCGCAAACCCACGACGAAAGCCAACAAGGCGGGAGCGACACCAAATGATATCTAATAACACAAGGTGAGATGAGGACCAAGTACGCGCAGAGACGATGAAGCGCACCAGATCCGCCAAGCTGTCCAATTCCTGGCCAAGCATGCTGCTGGATTTCCTCCATCTGGCCACCTTTCCGTCGAAAAAGTCGAACATGAGACCGGCGAGGGGAAAACCAAGGGCAGACCACAAATAGTCGGTGTCGTTGGTGAGGAGATAGTTCGCAGAAGAGAACACGGAGAACGACCCGCATACACCGTTCATGATGGTGACAAGATCTGCCAGTCGAAAGTTTCTGGGTGAGAGCGCACCGTTAGCCAAGAACAGCGCCGTACTTGCGAGTATTATATGGACCTAACAAGTGAGAAATGGCCCTCGGAGTCCTGGTACTGTTGGAGAGCGTCGCCTTTCTGCTGGTTGACATCGTTGGAGGAACGCTTTCGAGTGCTCATGGCGTCAGAGAAAGAGGAGTAGTAGTACACAACAGTCTACAATTAGATGTTATGTAAGCATCTGGGTTGCCTTCTCCTCATGTGCCTTGGCCAGCTCCATACTTCTTGCGCTGTACTGATTTGGGTGTGTGACAGACTCCCCACCTCCAATACCCTCTCCTTTTTTCACCCCCCCGATACCTGAATGTGTCATTTCGAACACTCGTGTGCACGCGACATGGAAATGACCGCCCTTGACCGTGTTCATCACCTCGTACAAGTCAGTTGACGTGAGACCCAAAGGTCCGTATGTCGAAAGTAGTGCAGACTGGAGGTTCTCTGGAGAAAAGTGTCTGTACGGGCAGCCGGGATCTCCCCCGGATGTTAGGATCTGCTGGCAACTAAAAAAAGTGTTAGAATAACCAAGAATGCGGAAGAAAAATGGACGTGCTTTTTTGCCGGATAATTCGCTCGTTTTCCTTCCAGGCCATACGAGTGTCGAATATTATACTTGTACATCTTATTGAATGTGTCGTCATTGATTCTGTCGAAAGACTTTCTCCAGAAGATGATCGCTTCCTCCACAGACAATCCCAAAACCTTGGCCAAAGTCAGAAATCTTCTCATCTATGGATCATCAAAATACCTTCAAGAAAAGACCATACTGCAACCGTCCGAAATGGTTCAGACGGTGGTCCTTCCTCAGTCTTTGGTGCGAGTTACGCATACACATCGGGAAGTGCTTAGCTGCAAGGTCGTCTACCATTTCGGCCTTGATTGATTCTCCGTTCATGTCTGTGGGGGCATCACTCCATTCCGAAGAGACACCGGCGAGGAATCCTTGAGATAAATTATCGAGTATCCCCCCTAGACGCATGTCCTCGTCCAGGCGCGGCATATATCTTGCTGTCAACTGGATCCCCTCTGTTAAGCATCGTAACGGAATTATATGCACACCTACAAGCAGATCTCTCTCCAAACGAGTCTCGAACTCCTCGTAGACAATGCTGGATTGTTCACGACCCGGAACGTACGCCCAACCGCCCTTGAGAAAGACTTTGCGTTTGTCGACGAGATCGGGAACACGGGTCCATCGTACCTATGCACATTGTTGGCCCAATCCCGAAGTAACAATAATTCGTGCTCACTTTATAATATTTGTCCGTCTCAAACGAGTCGCCTCGGCCTTGATACGTTAAGAGCTCTGTCCTATACTTGTCCTTTTCGGCCTTGTCCACCTTGATGCATATGTAGTGGTCGAATATGTAGATAGGGAGGTCGACTTACTGCGACCCAGTTGAAATCGCGGGAATTCAGAAAGAGTTCTTTTTCGGCGCCGACATCCGATTCAAACCTGATCTTGAACAGAGTCGTCTCCGCTTTTAAGAAACGTCGTCGGAGTTCCTCGCTGAAAGAAGTCAGGAAAAATACGCGTGCCTGTGTATGAACAACTCACGAACGACAGAACGCCAATCGCAAGACAAAATGGCCCAGATGATCAATTCTCCGTTGCGACTCCCTGTCTGCACCGATTGCAGACGAGGATTTTAGCGGTAGGTACTTCTCACACTGCGTTTCGGTGACGGTTTTGGTCTCTTCCCAAGTGCGATTCCGAGCGGCGGATGACTCGATTTCGGCAAGGATTCGCAGTCTGTTGAGTGCAGAGGTCTCAAATTCTTCGATGGAGACATCATAGATCGGTGGTTTATCGTAACTTGGTACTATTCAGCATGCAGGTACCCACGTTGCCACGGGACGTACAAGTTGAGTCTGTGTGGATATTTCAGGCCTCCATGAAGCTCCACCTGTACTTTGTCTTTGCCTTCGATAGCGGCAGAACGCTCTTCTATCTTGAACATTGCGAGGTGGATGGGAGATGAGGGTGTAAGACGCGATCGTCACACTGTGACCCAACGCGTTGAGTGACTCGGACGATGACGTAACGCGAGTACAGAAAATGGAATGCAAATCTACAGTAGGTGCGATTAATCTAACGAATTACGGGGCGAATACACAAAGCATATATGGAGCTGGAAAGCAAGAGGATAACATGGGAAAACTACGAATTTTTTTATCAGGCGTCACTTGAGTCGGTCACCGTTTCGACAGGTGGTGCTTTCTTGATGCGCGCGGGACGCGACCGTTTGGTTTCCTCTAAAGGGTCCTCGGCAACATCGAACACAACGCCAGGGCGCATTCGTCTGGGTTTACCGCGTGCTAGAACCTCGGACTCTTCTTGATTCCTCCAGTCCTGCGTCGCAAGCCGCGGGTCTCGCCGAGGTGGAGACTGCGTTGGCATCTGACTACTCTGCATCGACGCTGTCGGGGATCCCATTACAGTATTGGGCTGAGAGGCCTTGAATTCAGAATGGGGCGAGTCACGCATAATGAATAGCTTACAGCAGTACCATCCACAGCATCCATGGAAGCAGTGGACATTCTGCGATTCCTCTTGGTGGTCAGATAGCGGAAGGGTGTGAACACGTGAGAGTTTGGGCTTTTCCGGTCGGATATCTTCGTCGCAGGATTGGGGACTGTGATGGGCGGTGGGATGTTCTTAGATCGAGGCTTGTGATCCGGTGCTTTCACAGGGTCAGCGATAGATTCCGAGCTGGAGAGCCCGAGATTTTGGGTTCTTCTCGGAGGAGAGCGCCGCGCCATGTCTTCTTGCTGGGGAGCCTTCGAACGAAACCGGCCAAAGATACCTTTTTTTCGAGTCTCTGAAGAGACCGAGGCGGGAAGCGAAGCGCGGGAAGCGGATGGTGGTAATACAGAGGGAGCGAGTGAAGACGGGGTTTTGAGAATCGATTCCTCAGACGGTATTCGTGGAACAGTGCGTGAATTAGTGGATGAAACGGGAGGTCGGGTGCTGGATTGCGCCAGCAGCAGTGAAGACGGCTCAATGGCTGGAGGAGGACCTACGGACCGGCTAGGTGGTCTGACGGGCGAGATATTAGATGGTGCAGGTAACGGCTGATTACTAGGAAATTGAAGAGCGGACGCGGAAGTAGCGATACGGGAAGGAGGGGCATTCGAGGTCGTAACTGGAAAGTCATGAGAGTGTTTATTGGGGGCGGGAGCTCGGTGATCTCTGTGGGAACCTCTGTCTCCCTGAATATGCGAAGATGGGGCCGCATTTGGAATAATAGACGGAGGAACACGCCCTGTGCTTTGAGATTCTGGATGCTCAGCGTTGACCTGGGATCGCGAGGTCGAAGGTAGTTGTGATGTCGTACTCGGGAGTTGTGTGGACTTTTCATTCGAGCGGAATGTATTACTCGAATGTGCGAGAAGGACGGGGGAAGGACTGGAAGTATGTTTCGATGAATCTTTCGAGGGCGTCTTTATAACGGCAATGGGATCTTTCTTGGAACGAGAAGAACGATGGGCCCGATCGGCATCCCGCTCATCCCCTGGTCTGCTCGAACCTCCGCGTGAGCGATCCGCGGATTCGGAGTGCGAAATGTCAGGCCGCCTCGATGAACTTCCGGGCACTGGATTTGAATGTGTCGTAACTTCGACAGGCTTCTCACTTTTGGCCGCAGACTTGGGCGGCATCAAGGATGTATATACTTGGATGGGAGGCTGAGCCGAAGGATAAAGTTGAGAGGCAGGATTCCAATCTGGGGGTTTAGGAGGAGTGGGATTGGGGGGCGGAGGAACAGACGACTGATTATGTCGTGATTCAGCCCCCCGAGTTTCGGCCTTTGCGTCGTTCCGAGACGCAGAAGGCCTATCCGACAATATATCTCGAAGCTGGGTTTTCAGGACCTCTGGCTGATTCGGCGCTGGCCGCATCGCAGCAGTATTGCTGTCAACTGATGGTCGAGTCTGTGCTTCAAAAGGAGGGTGCGATTTGGGCCCAACGAGGGGCTGAGGCGCTACAGGATATGAACTAGTGGCCACTGACGGACGTTGGGCAGACGTCGAGGCATCTCCAGGCCCCTGGCTCGATTGCTGCGCATAAAGCTGAGGGAGGGATGGCTCTCGTCTCGCGGGAGGCTGAGCTACCTGCAAGATATGCGGATCTGAAGATCGCGCTTCAAACCCAGCGACCAGCTGAGAAACCTTCGGGGCGGTAGATCGATCGGACGCGCGGGGTACCGCCGAGGGTGCGTATATGGGCGGCAAATTGGACTTGTCCCGGACGCCGTCTCGTCGCAGAGGGGTTTCTGGACGCTGCATCAGGCCCGTAGTGACACCCAAGGCATTCCCAGGCGGTAGAGTGCCAGTAGGGGCTGCAGGACTCTGGCGGAAACTGGATGACGCCACAGCAGGAGCGGGAGGGTGTTGTATTGGCGGGACCCTGGGGTTCGGTCCAGGTGGAGCCTCATTACCGGAAGTTCGAAGGGCGTGAAGCGCAGCTTGTTGAGATGCACTTGTGAATGGTCGGGAGGAAGGATCGTTCGGCTGAGAGGTAAATAATAGAGCCCTCGATGACTGTGCTTCGGGGACGGTAGGGCGCGAACGGGAATCCTGCGATACTGTGGTTCGGTCGGTCTGGTGGGAAGCATCCGAATGAGCGGTCACGGTGTTGTCGCTGGCATTGCGTCGATATTCAGGACGCCCAATTGTCGCGCTGCCCGCGGGGACTTGAGGCTAAGAGAAAATTAGAGCAAGATCGAACCGAACCACAGATACTGACAAATCGCGAAGGGGTACTGTCTGCTCGAGGTTTCTGGGTAAGCTTTGCAGCATTGGATGTAGCTGCCGTGTTTTGGGGAAGTGTTTGATTGGACTTGGACCGCGAAAACGGCCAAAGACCTCTCGACTGCGAGGAATCGTCAAAATTATTCAAGCCTTCCGCGAAATCGAACTCGCCTCTTTGACTTTCTTGGGTTCTGGAGGTTTGGGCTGCTTTTTAGAACTGGGCAATGCGGTCCCTCGTGAGAAATGCCTTCCACGATTCTAAAAGTCAAAAGTGAATCGTGGATCGGGGAAAGGAAAAGAGACTGCATACGAGCGTTCCATGGTCAGTATCGCTCTCTGATAGTCCGGGTTGGCCGTCGTCGGGGCGTTGAGATCTGTTTGCGGGAAGGTACACCGGCATGCGGGGGATTTGAGGTGTTTGTTTCCCACTCGAGCTCGATGCAGCAGTCGGCTGCAATGGAAACCCGGCGGGCCTGGAAGCAGTAGGAAAAGGCATCGATTCCTGCTGAGGGTTCATCTATGATGCGATAAACGGTTGAAGCGAACGATAGGAAAGGGAATCATACCATTCGCCCTTCTTCTAATCGTCGGTGCCGGTGACCTGAAGACGAAGGACGCTGAGCCGAGCTGTCTGAGCTGTCTCCCTCCTCAGCTCTGGACTTTCCGTCCCGCCTTGATTCTTTTCGACTCCTTTTGTCACGGTATTTCTCTGTATACGAGTCTTCAACCTGGCTGTCTCTTCTCTTCCGAGTCTCTGACGGTTCTCTCGGTCTGTGTTTTGGCTTCTTCACCTCAACATTTTCCCTGTTCTGTTCCCTGATCGACGAGGAAGACGACTGACGGGGCACCCCGCTTTGTTTCCTCGATGAGGATGGACGAGGCTCGGGGGCAGGAACATTGTTTGGGCCGCGAACATCACGCCTTTCAGCTTCCCGCCTTTTCGTCGTCGCAGGTTGAGACAACGGAGGAGGCGCCGGGAAAGACTGGGGATACTGCGGGTTCACATAAGGATATGGACCGTATCCAAGTCGCGAGTCTGGGCGGTCTGGAGGATGTGGCAAGGAAGGAGGGTAGTATTGCGGGGGAAAAGGTTGACCTGGCGCAGCCTGCGCGGGATTATTCGCATAGTAGAAGCCCGTACTGTTCGGCATGGTTGCACCATATTTATAGGTGGAAGCAGTAGGCCCCTCTGGGTGAGCAGGGCGACTCGGACCGCGATATGTTTCACCACCTCTTCGAGCAGCGCTTTGTCCAGTGGTCGGGATCCATGCGCTCGGCACAGGAGTGCCATTGCGAGACGCATCGGGGGGCGGAAGCCACACTCGGTAAGGATCATTCGCCGCATTGCTCGATCGGGTTGGTTGAGCTTCCTGCCTACGTTGGAAGAAATTCTTCATGCAGAGATTCAAACGGAGCACAGAGGACCCTTTCTATATGGCGACAATCTGAAAGACTGAGCAAGCAGGCTGTCGACATGAGGCGAAACTGGGTCAATGGATCACCGTCAATGGGCGCTGCTTATGCAACAGCAGCCGCGTTGTCTCATGAATCTGTGGATACTGGGATCTACAACTCTTCCGCATGGGGGTCGCATGTATCAGTCTACTAATAACCTCTCCGCAACAGCTCGTTTTCTTCCCTAAGTCTCTTGTTCTCATCCCGAAGTTCCCGCAGATCGCCAACATACTCGTCCATCAGGTCGTGCAGCTCCTTCTTCCATCCCCGGCCCATCCTAAGCAAGTCGAGATGCAGCCCCACCATCTCAGACCGCTGTTCTTGTTGAAAGTCAAACATAACGTCGCGCACTATGGTGCGGAGGAGGTCGTGTGCTGACGAGCTTCCGCTTCCTGGAGATGTTGGAATGGTGTTCCTCAGTGGAGAGGGTGCCCACGAGGCTGAGTTGCCCAGCCCCGATGATGAAGGGCGCCTTGGTGAGATCTGCATTGACAGACTGCGTTCCCTTTCGCGTTCCTTCTCGTTGTCTTCGGGCACATTCTCTTCATTTCCGTCCAGGAAAACAACCGTCTTCCCTTTGCCCTTGCCATTCCCCTTCGGGCGGCTAATAGCCTCGGGAGTCCCCAATGGCAGGCCCCTTTTCCCCACGGGCAGCGGAGTCGCTGGGTCACCACTGACACTCGGTAAGTCGGGAGATGGAGTCCGGCTCTCTGGCATGGCTGACCGGGCCGCCAAGTTCGCGGGCAAGGGCGGAACAGCTGGAATTGAAGACCTCTGGGATGCGGAGGAGCCAGGACGGGACGCCGACGAGGCTGAACGTGGTCGGGCAGATTTGGTGGACTCTGTTCGCGTTGTCGACGAGGCCGTCCGCGCTCGAGCCTCGAACCGCGTCGAGGCAGATTCCGTAGACGACGTCTTGCGCGTCCGTGAAGTAGCAGAAAGGCGGGGTCCAGCAGGCGCGCTGTCAGCATCCTTCGCGGGTGCCAATAGTCCCGCATCCTTGAGGTCTTCTGGCATCGCTGCTTTGTTCTTCTTTTCAACTCCTCTTTTACCGGTTGATTGGACTGAGTTGGCATTAATCAGTAACACGGCCTCTGGATGCTTGATAAAAAAAGACTCGCTCGAAATATCATCCATGCTCGCGCTACCCTGGGGATCGCGAACGGGCGAAAATATCTTGGGATTCGCATTGCTCGAGGGCCTGGGTGAAAGTCCGCTTTTCGGCGCGGTCGATGTCGTGGGCCTCCGAACGGGGGAAGTACCGGATCCGATTCGGGCAATGCGCCCTTTCGAAGGGGATGGCGCGACTTTGGGAATTGTCCGGGCCGGGGCTCCCCCCGGAGCTACTGTCGCAGAAGCGCGACGAACAGGATTATTTTCTTCGCCAGAGCCAGAGACCTTGGCTGCTGCTTCCGGTTTGACACTCGAGTCCGTGTTTCCTTTGATCTTTTTCTGGCAATTCTATCGTCAGAAACGAACAAGTGACTGGAGTGAATGGTCTCACCTGCACGGCCATCGTTTCTACTCGGCACCCAGTGTCGCTAATAATAACAGTCTTGGGGGGCTTGTCCAGAGCTCGGAGATCCATGATAAGAAGTTTTCCGTGCTCTGTTCCCAAATAAATAGAGGCCCCTTCCGGTGAAAATGCGATGGAGGTCAAAGGCACTTTCAGACTGATGGTCCGGAAGAGTCTGGTCTTTGATATTCAGTACAATCGCGCAACAGGATCAGATGGGACTTACGCTTTTTCCTTGTCCAAGTCGACCAGACCAACATTGCCGCTGGCGTTGGCGACGGCCACCAAAGTCTTGGAAAATGGGCTACATGCTATGGACACTATATCACCAGTGGTGGTGTCGTTCATGGGAATGGTTTTAAGCGGACCCGAGGGACGCGTCGTGTCATACACGAGGAGTTGCTTTCCCACCCCGAGAAGCAATCTCGTACGGGAATGGGGATGAAACGCGCATGTCGTTATCCGCTGTCCGGAGAGATTAAGGCCACGAAGGACCGTGTGGGACCCGAGCAAGAGGTTGTGAACATGGGCGGCCCCAGCAGATGTGGATGCTAGGAGGTCGTTTAAAATTGCCAGAGAGGTTATGGGAACTTTATGGGAGTCGAATGTATGCGCGACCTTTGTGGACTCGAGGACGTGGACCTTGTCCGCTGTGGCAAAGACCAAAGAGGATTTCGATTTGCACACGAGGTGAGCGATGGGTTCTGGTGACGAATATATGTCTGTCAGGGCATTGAGAGCGGGGTTGTACTGGTGGATTGTATTGGTGGATGACAGGAAGAGATAGAGGTTGTCGGGTGACCATGAACTGGCTGTACACGGCGCAAGGAGAGAGAGACACGATGGGAGGGATGATGGGGGACCACGTTTGAGACTCTGGTCGACAATCGTGAGCTGCTGGGTGGTGGTTATGGCTAACATGGGTCGATGATTTGGGTTCGTTTTGAACTTGCCCGTGATCGCGACTTTGAATTGACAGCTGTTTGCCTGGAGCGTCTTGATTCGTCAGATTCGTAGAGGCTTCACACCACAAACATAGCTTCGCCGTTTGTTCTTCCAGCCTTTTCTCCTTCCTTCTCCTTCTAGCAAACATACTGGCCTTACCAACTAATCTTATCTCGGTTGGAATGGTGCGCCCCTTGTCCCACCTTGCCCGGTCTTGTCCGACTTTTGCACAGACCGGTACCATGGACGTCCTCGACGAGAAGCAGCCGAATGGCACACCTGCAATGGAGATTGACGACGTCGTGTCCGTCCGAGACCGTCAGTCAATCCTTTGCGCTGGTGGGTTGCGATAACTGACTTGGTGTCGTCATCGTTTTCTAGACGAGGCTTTTGCGGCCAAGCATATGCCAGAGCTCGGTCACGACGTCAAGGACTTCCAGGTATATACATGGAGACTAAACAACTGGAAGAAATTGGATAAGAAGCTCACGAGTGACGAATTCGAATGCGGAGGCCACAAATGGTGAGTTGCCGAGGTTCATCGAGTCATCCGCAGGCCCTCAAATTTACAGGCGCATATTGCTCTTTCCGTTCGGGAACTCAAACGCACCTCCAAACGATACGGTGTCGGTTTATTTGGATTATGCAGAGCCCAAGAAGGCTCCCCAGGGCTGGCACGCCTGCGCTCAATTCGCTCTTGTGATCTCTAATATTCATGATCCCACGGTTTTCACCGTCAGCCGTGCGTTTCCTGGTATCCACGCATTCGTTTCGGCTGGTTAACACCCCAGTTGTACTAGACGCCCAACATCGGTTTATTGCTGAGGAATCTGATTGGGGTTTCACTCGCTTTAGCGAGCTGCGGAAACTGTTCCAACCTCAGGAGGGCCAAAACCGACCCACCATTGAAGATGACGCCGCCGATATCACCGTTTACGTTCGTGTGCTGGAAGATCCGACAGGCGTACTCTGGCACAACTTCGTAAAGTAAGCACGCATGGACTTGGATATCCTACTCTTCTCATACTTTTCAAGCTACAACTCCAAACATGAGACCGACTACGTGGGCTTGAAGAACCAGGGCGCCACTTGCTACATGAACTCTCTGTTGCAGTCGCTCTATTGCACACGTTATTTTCGCCGAGTGCGTAATCCGCGTCTGATCTATAGCTACACTCTCTCAACATTCCCTAGGCTGTTTATCAAATTCCAACAGAAGATGATCTGCCGACGGAGAGTGTTGCACTGGCTCTGCAGCGAGTGTTCTACCATCTTCAAACCTCGGACCAACCTGTTGGTGCGCTCCCAGCTTCTGTCCCTCTTGATTCAGCCATTAATTTATGCCAAGGTACCACGGAGTTAACCAAATCGTTTGGTTGGAAGTCGTTGGATTCGTTTCTGCAACACGATGTGCAGGAATTCAATCGTGTACTCCAAGACAAGCTGGAAACCAAGATGAAGGTATGTATCATTTACCCCTGCAAATCCATTTTTAAAGCCTCCTTAGGGCACCAAAGCTGAAGGAGCGATAGCGAAGCTTTTCGTGGGGAAGATGAAAAGCTACATCAAGTGTGTCAATGTGGATTACGAGTCGTCGAGGATCGAGGAGTTCAACGGTGCGCTTCCTTCTTGGTTGCTATGCTTGTTCTCACAGGACCTAGACATTCAACTTAACGTCAAGGGAATGAAGACCTTGTACGAGTCCTTCAAGGACTACGTGGCGGTCGAGATGCTTGACGGCGAGAATAAATACCAGGCCGAAGGGCTGGGATTACAAGACGCGAAGAAGGGCATCATCTTCGAGTCATTCCCACCCGTCCTCCACTTACAACTCAAACGATTCGAGTACGACATGCAGCGGGATTCCATGGTCAAAGTGAATGATCGCCACGAATTTCCTTTTGAAATCGACCTCGACGAGTTCTTGGACTCGACTGCGGATCGTTCGAAGCCCTGGGTATACAAACTACACGGAGTCCTCGTTCATTCTGGAGATCTTCACGGTGGCCACTACTTTGCTCTCATCAAACCCGACCGTGAAACTCGATGGCTCAAATACGACGACGACCGTGTGACGCCGGTCACGGACAAGGAGGTCTTGGAGGAGAACTATGGTGGCGAGGCGTTCAGCGGCTTACCGCCCACCGCCCAACGCAACCAGGTCCGGGCCATGAAGCGCTTCACCAACGCATACATGCTGGTGTACATCCGCGAGTCTGCCATAGACGAAGTCCTTGCCCCGTTTACTGACGATGATACACCTCCTCATTTGAGTACGTTGCATTTCGCGGTTCTGGTGCTTTTGATTCTGATGTATATATAATTTATAGAGCGGAGGCTAGACGAGGAACGGCTCCAACTCGAGGCGAAGAAACGAGAACGAGAGGAGCAGCATCTCTTCTTGACCGCCAAGGCGTGTGAACTCGACCTCCATTTCGAATTTAGCCTAATGCGTCTTCTAGGTCATTACAGATGACACATTCTCTCGCCATGAAGGCTTCGACCTCGCAACGTTCGATGAAAAGAACTGGCCCCCATCCGAACTGCCGAGCTTTCGGGTGTTGAAGCAAGAAACTTATAGCACCTTCAAGAGCCGTGTCGCTCAACACTTTAGTTATCCCGAAAACCAAATTCGTCTATGGGTCCTGGTGAATCGGCAGAACAAGACTGTACGACCGGACACGCACATCCCCGAGAACGAGCCAGCACTAAGTAAGTCTTTCCCTTCGTTCGTTTTTTTGTCCTCGACGCTAAGATTCTATCCTGTTCTAGCCGTCGAAGTCATTCGGAATAACATGGCTGCCAGACAGAATGATCTGCGGTTATACCTCGACATCATTCCTGACCCTGCCAAGGTAAGCCGTCACTCACGCTTGATGATATTCCAATATCAACCCCCTCGAAAGCCCGACCCGCCTCCCCAGTCGATAATGGTTTTCTTAAAACATTTCGACACATCCAAGCAGACATTATTGGGAGCTGGTAAAGCGTATATGCCGCGGACCAGTAAAGTCAGCGAACTCGCTCATGTCATCAACGAGCGAATGCGATGGACACCGGGCACCCCCCTCAAGCTCTACGAGGTACGTCCTTCGACACTGGCGGTGTCACTGCGCATCTTTATACCCATGTTTTAGGAAATCAAACCGGGCATGATTGAAGTCATGAAACCGAAGCTATCCTTTGCCCAGAGCGAAATCCAGGATGGTGATGTCATCTGTTTCCAGGTCGATCTACCTGAGAAGGAGTAAGTCGACTGAATACACCCACCGCTGAACAAATGTTAAACCGTACGCAGGTTACATGATCTAGAAAGCCAGGGGTTGCATTCGAATCCCATCCAGTTCTACGATTTCCTGCAGAACCGTGTCATGATTGTCTTCCGACCCAAGTATGAAGAGGTTGACCATGATCACCCCGAGTTCAGCCTCGTCCTCAGCAAGAAGCAGAATTATGACACAGTTTGTCGATGGTAGATTCTCTTTTGATGTCCAACTGATTTTGTGTTTAGATGTCGACTAAGGCTGGCGAATATCTACGGCACGATCCTATCAAGTTGCAATTCACGACAACCCATGCCACCAATGGATCACCGAAGTCGATACTCAAGCGGTCACTGAACCAGAGTATTGCGGAGATCATGGCCCCGAACTACATCAATCCGACGACAACAGTTATTCTCTACGAAAAACTGGCCGTTAGTATTGTAGAGTTGGAGACCAAGCGGAGTGGAAAAGTCGTGTGGACTGGTATTCACAACAAGGAGGAGGGGACGCATCCCTTCCTCCTGCCCAAGACCAGCTCGGTCAATGACCTCGCCGACTACCTTTCGAAGCTGCCCGCGGTAACTTTGACGCCAACAGGGTCCCAGAAAATCCGGGTCTTTGAGATATCCAAAGACGGAAAGACTCAGAAGGAGTTCACTGGGACTGAAATGATTGGAAATATTCCAGACCCTGTCGAGCTCTACGCTGAGGTATGCCCGGTAACATATGTATACCGGTTATATTCATTGGTTC
Source organism: Mycena maculata (assembly GCA_029448575.1). Taxonomy (NCBI): domain Eukaryota; kingdom Fungi; phylum Basidiomycota; class Agaricomycetes; order Agaricales; family Mycenaceae; genus Mycena; species Mycena maculata. Next base: position 76,690 of record JARJLG010000126.1, read on the forward strand.
GCATTTTAGGAAATTCCTATGGAAGAGCTCGAAGCAGACGATTCTGACAAGGTCATCGGTGTGTTTCATTTCACGAAGGAGTTATCACGAACACACGGCGTGCCGTTCAAGTTTGTTGTCAAACGCGTACGTCCCTGTGAAATCTTCAGCTCGCAATTTTAATAACACTTTCGTCTAGGGCGAGAAATTTGCCGAAACCAAGAAGCGACTGCAAGCTCGGATCGGCGCCTCTGACAAAGACTTGTCTAAATACCGTTTCGCTATCATCCAGGTCTCAACGTTCAAGCAACCGTCGTACATTGAAGATGGTGAATATAATATCTTTGGCCTTGTCATGATTTGCGTTGACCCAATAGCAACAGACGACACAATATATGACCACCAATTCGCACCAGAAGACGTTCTGGGCTTGGACCACCCCGATAAGTCGGGCAAGACACGAATTGGGGCTGGCGGAGCTGGGCTTACGATCAGAGGCTGAGGATTCTAGCCCATGTTTTTATATCGGGAACCTTTCGCTCCATCTCTTTCTCGTTTTCATTTGTTGTCCACACTGTACTTCTTTTCTCCTATTACAACAGATTTTCCCCAGCTCTGTGATTAGATGTACCATGAATTATGAGGAAATCGAAAAGTGCTAGAACGGACATGACAAAAGTAAAGGACTAATACTGTTTATTTCCGCTTTTTGCCCTTCTTTGCCTGGACAGGGATTTGAGAATGTGTGTACGCGTCAAACATGGCTGGACTTACAGATGACTTGTTCGGTGTGCGAGAGGCAGAGGCGGGCGACGCAACTGATTCGCCGTCGCTTGAAGCGTTACCGTTGCCATTGGAAGATTTGGCTGGTGCCTGTGGTGTGGAAGGAGCTGCAGGAGCTATAGGGGGAGGTCCGACGGTGAGGACAGGCAGCGCGGAGCCTGCCGAAGTGCTTGTTTTAATGCCATATTTCAGCTCTAGAAAAAGTACAAATGAGATCTGAGGCCGGTACGCTACACATACAACATACCAAGGGCCTGCTTTGTTTCCTCAGACGACTCGAATAAACTCCGCATCTTCTCATTCGCAATCATTTCATTGGCAGTGGGAAAGATGACCTGCCCCCATCCCTCGACAAAGGTGTTTGCCTCCGAAACGACCTCGACAATTTCAGCCTCGAGTTCCTTCTCGGCTGCGAGTAGACTGTTCCAGAGATCATCCCCAATAGATCCCTTCTGTAGCAGGGCCTGGAGTGCGGGCTTGTCCTCGCGCAGTCGAAGAACACGTTGCACATCGGCCATTGCCCGGCGAACCAGAGCGGATTTCAGCAGCGGGTCAGAGGCGGGGGGGTCAGATTTTTGAAGGAGAGTGACATAGGCGTTGCGCTCTGCGTGTGGAGGAAAGTATGGCGGCAGGGATTTCGCTAACGAACGCGTCAGTCGGCATACCCAGAGGCGTGAAATAACGGCGAGAGCGTACATGCCGCTTTCCGTCGGTAAATGAAGCTGAAGACACCAAGGCCGCCAAAGACGATGATAATATACAGGACGGGGACGAGCACAGACGCCATGGACGGAAGACGTGTTCTGTTCTTGCTGGCCAAATGAGAGAGGCTATTGGTAAACAAGACACGCGGCACTCAGGCTGAGTCGCGTCAGTTAAACTTAACCGCGCCTGGGCTTGTGATAAATCATAATCAACCCCGGGTTGTCTCGCACGTCAACCATGTTTCCCCGCCCGCGTTTGCTTGCCTCGCTATCCCGTTCCGGCGCGTCCAAGCGATTCGCGTCGACCAAGGTAATTCTCAGAACACATCGACCGTCCGGTTCCCGCTTAATTTCTTGGATCAGTCGTTGAAAGAAACGTTACAAGAAGTGATACCCGGAAAGCAGGAGCAGCTCAAGAAATTGGTATATTGCACCGAATCTGTCCCTCTTGCTTGTTGTGACGAGCCTGTCATGATTTACAGAAAGCTGAACATGCCCAAACTGTGGTCGGAGACGTCAAGGTAACATGGGTCGTCCGGCATGGTTTTCCCACTTGCTCAAGATACACCCAAGGTCGAGAACATAATCGGAGGCATGCGGGGTATCAAGGCCATGCTATGGGAGGCGTCCGTTCTAGATCCGAACGAGGTAACGCAACCTGACTGTAGCGTCTGTGAATTATTTTGGAAGTAATACGCGTCTAGGGTATTCGTTTCCATGGCCTCAGCATCCCGGATTGCCAGAAAGTTCTTCCACCCGCTCCTGGCGGCAAGGAGATCATTGCGGAGAGCATGTTGTGGCTTTTGCTGACGGGACAAGTGCCCACGGAGGCTCAAACTCGCCAACTTTCTCGTGAATTGGCGGAGAAGGGAGATCTCCCTCCCTTTGTGGAGAAACTCGTCGACTCGTGAGTGTATTATCTTCTCCGATTTTTTTTGTACATACTACATCCTACTTTGAATAGATTCCCTGCTACGCTCCATCCGATGACCCAGCTCGGGATGGGTGTCGCGGCATTGAACCACGATAGCTTGTTTCAAGCAGCGTACGAAAAGGGAATCAAGAAGTCCGAGTATTGGACGTATACTCTGGACGACTGCATTAACCTGATTGCGCGGCTACCTACCCTCGCCGCGCGGATTTACCGCAATGTTTACAAGTCTGGAACACCCCTTCCTGCTCTGAACAAGGACCTGGATCTCATTGGTGCGGAAATACCTTTGGTTCAATTCCACGGCATTTCAAAAATAAAATAATCCAGGCAACTATTCGGCTCTTCTCGGGTTCGGGGACAACCACAACCTGACCGAATATCTTCGGTTGTATATTGCGCTCCACGGTGACCACGAGGGCGGTAACGCGTCGGCGCACACCGCTCGTACGCTCTGTCCTCCTATGATATTGTATCATATACCTCCTTAATTTTCCCAGACCTCGTCGGTTCGACGCTCTCCGACCCATACCTGTCATACTCTGCCGCGCTCTTTGCGCTTGCTGGGCCCCTGCACGGGTGCGTTCATTCCTTCTTCTCCCGGCGCGCGCGTGCTTGATCTCCCACAGACTCGCTAATCAGGAAGTCCTCCGCTGGCAGATGGCCATGCAGGCCGAGCTCGGAAGCGATGTGTCGCACGAGCAGATCAAGGAATACCTCTGGAAGACGCTCAAGAGCGGTCAAGTCGTCCCAGGGTGCGTGCGGCGGCCGTCTGTTTTATTTTCAGCACCCTCTCACGCGAGTTCGTAGCTACGGTCACGGGGTCCTGCGCAACCCCGACCCGCGCTTCATCGCGCTGCAGGAGTTCTGCGACGCAAGGCCCGAGCTGCAGGAGAGCTCGATCATCCGACTCGTTAAGAAGGTACGCATTTGGTGGGTGTTCGGACGTAACTAACTGCGTTCAATGGGGTAGACCTACGAAGTGGCGCCCGACGTGTTAAAGGAGCACGGAAAGGTATGTCCGGTGCCCTTAAACCGGCTGCTGTCTACTTACATAGTCGCTCAGACGAAGAACCCATACCCCAACGTGGACGCGACATCCGGTACGCCCCTCATCCCCACCGTGAATGAAGGAACTAAACGCGCACCTTTGAACCAGGATGCGTCTTGCACCACTACGGACTCACGGAATTCAAGGCAAGTTCCGCCTCTCCTCGGGCACACTTGAACTAACGTCGCGGTCGCAGTATTACACTGTCATTTTCGGTGTCTCGCGTGGTATGTGGATTCGTCCTAAGGTTCTGCGTGCATGCTCATTTTGAATTATTTAGCTTTGGGCGCCTTGACACAGTTAGTGTGGGCCCGGGGTGGGTCGAATCGCGTCCCGCCGCCTTGCATCGTACCTGACTACTTTTCCAGCCCTGGGTTTACCGCTCGAGCGGCCCAAGTGTGAGTTGTCCATCAACCCACTGAAAGACGCCGGCGACTGATACCTAGTTAGCGCTGTCGATGGACGCCATCGAAAAACTGATCAAATGAAGCTGCGAAGAAAGGCAAAGAAACACGGACACGGAGGACATTCTCAGGTAAAAAAATGCAAAATGGGTATCCTTTTGAGTTCGTTTTAGTACAGTGGCAGCGGGCACCCGACTATATATGTATCCAAAAGAAGAAAGAACGGGAAGAAGGAAGGGGATAAATAAGGAAAAGTAGTCTGTCCGACTTGCGCAGAAACGAGTGTGAAAATGGCGAAGGATTAAATGGTATCTTTATCGCACACGACCAAAATGCGCCCCTAGAACCGTCTCCCCTGCATCGGCTGCTGCTGCATCTGCTGCGGCGGAGGGCCTTGTTGCATCTGCTGTGGTGGGGGGCCGCCCTGCCCCCCACCCTGCATCTGCGGCGGCGGCGGTCCGCGCGTGCCTGGACCTGGACCGTACCCACCCTGCCCAGGCGGCGGCGGCCCCTGCGGCGGCATCCCGTTGCGCATCGGCATGGGCCCACCCTGCGGGGTTCCCTGACGCATGGGCCCGCCCTGTCCGGGCGGCGGGCCATACCCAAGCTGCGGAGGCCCGTATCCGCCCTGCGCTGGCGGGGGGCCTGGCCGCTGCTGCGGTCCGGGAGGTGGGCGGCCACCGGGCATGGGGATCGACTGCGAGTGCTGTGGCGGCGGTGGGCGCTGCTGCATGGGCATGGGCTGTCCGTTGGGACCGGGGGGCGGACGCTGCTGGGGTGGGAATCCACCGGGGCCGGGCGGAGGGCGCTGCTGCGGCGGGAAACCACCGGGACCGGGAGGTGGGCGCTGCTGCATCGGTGGACCGCCCTGCTGCATCGGGGGAGGGCCGCCTTGCTGCATCGGAGGAGGCCCGCCTTGCTGCATCGGAATGGGGCCACCTTGCTGCATCGGAGGGGGGCCGCCTTGCTGCATCGGGGGTCCACCGGGGCCGGGGGGACCGCCTGGACCTGGGCGTTGCATCGGAGGTCCGCCTGGACCGGGCGGGGGACGCTGTTGTTGCGGCGGGGGTCCCTGCCGTTGGATCGAGCCGCCCGAGCGTGGTAGCGGCGCACCAGGACCAGGGCCGAGCGGGCCGTTGTTCGCGGGGCCGGGATCCCTTAGCGACACGGGGACGGGCGCACCGGGCGGAGGACCACCCGGGTTTTTGTCGGCGGCCTTTATGATTTCATCGCTGAATGGCCAAAATTAGTCCAAGGTGCTGCGCAGAAAGGGGAGATGATCGCACTCGAGGAGGTTAAGCGCGGCGCAGAGAACGACCCACTCGACGCAGTCCTCGTTGCCCTCGCCCAATGTCTGCCATACAGCCTTTTCCTCCGGTGTCTTGCCCGTGATGCTGATGCGTGTTCCTCCGCCGTTGGGCCCGGGCGGATTCTTCTGGATCTTGCCAAACTCGATGCGCTTCGGAGGGATGTTGTGGCCCGCGTAGGCGAAATAGAACATGCTCCAAAAGGCGGCGTTGGGGTTTGGTTTGGATACCTGGAAGAGGGGGAGATCGGGCGAGTCGGGGGAGGGGAGGGAGAGCTTGTAGATGGGAGAAATAACACCAGTGTTGGCGATGGACCACTTGAGGTTGCGGGATGCCTCGCAGCGGACGACGCGGGACTGGGCAGTGGAGTGGCCCGGGTCGGAGGCAGATCCCTTGACGGATGGGTCCTTTGGCCTCGGCGGGAAGAGCTTTGCGACGCAGAGATCGCCTTGAGGGGAAGGGGTCAAGAGATAGTTCTCAGCATTCTGGCGAGGGTTAGGAATGGATCTAAAGGGAGACTCTGAACATACAAAGTTTGTGTGGAGATACGAGTAGAGGATATTGGAAGGCTGGCCTGCTGGACGGTGAGCGAAAAGACAGGGATGAAAGTACAAGTACTCGCCATGGGGGGTAACGATGAGAGTTGGAAGATGGTTGGGTATCGGGGGGTGCGTAGGGGACGTGTAAACCGCATATATTGCTGTTGGGGATTAGCGAGGATCTGGAGAGGGGAAGACAACATACCGGCCATGGAGAAAGAGAGAGAGTCCTAGAAAGGGAAGATCGTGGTTACTACCAACGATTGATTTCCTTGATTCGGCGAGCAGTTGATTTCAGGTCAGTGTGCAACATATACTCATATATATCCTTTCCCTTTCGCGTTGGCCTTGTCTCTTGGTTGTCTCCCGTCTCGAATAAAACAGGAAACTTGCAGAAAGCACCTTGTTTGTTTGGGTAACATCCAATTCAACGAATTGGCACCGATGAAGGGACTCAAAAAAAACCTCAACCTCGTCCGTGGTCCTCTCTTGCATTACTTTACCCACTAATATTTACCGTGGGTCCAGCTGAACCGAAAGAGCAGCGCGGATAGCTCTAGTAAGAAAGACAGCAAGAACTCTAACAATCCTCCCCCCCCGCCCCCCAACACCCAGAAACCCCTTCTCCCGCCAGCCGTTCCCCAGAACGGTGCATCATCCTCGTCTCGACCGGCTCCAGACCGCAGACACGCGCCCGAAGTCAATGGCACTCCCCCACCCCCGATCGTCGTTGTAAGTTCCGACGCTCCCCAGGAAACCCCATATCGTGCCGGTCAGCCAGGAACACCCGAGAGACTCCCCGTCGGTGGCCTGGATCTCCCCGGCGGGCCCCCCCGCGCAAATCTATCCAATATGTCTCGTCTCCGCGCTAATGCAAAGGATACAATTCCCATCGTCGGCAAGCCTCCCCGCAAGCAGCGCAGCAGCCGCTTCGTTATCACTGAAAAGGTTGACATCGAGCGTCTCCCGCCGTTCATGGGTCCGTCGTCGTGTTACCTCGATCAGATTCATCATCTAATTGTTGTCTGGTAGAAACACCCCCAAGCGAGCGCCCCCAGCTGTTCATCAAGAAACTACACCAGTGTCGTGTGCTGTTCGACTTTAATGACGCCAGTGCCGAGCTCAAAGGCAAGCAGGTCAAGGCCCAAGCCCTGCACGAGATGCTCGACTACATCACCACCCAACGTGGTGTCATCACCGAGGCCGTATACCCAGAGGTGGTCGGCATGTTTGCCACCAACTTGTTCCGTTCCATACCCCCGCCCGTGAATCCCACGGGCGACGCGTTCGATCCCGAGGAGGACGAACCCGTCCTCGAGCTCGCCTGGCCCCACCTCCAGATCGTCTACGAGTTCTTCCTCCGCTTTGTCGAGAGCCCCGACTTTAACACCAACATGGCCAAGCGCTACATCGACCAGCCGTTTGTCCTCAACCTCCTCGAGCTCTTCGACTCGGAGGACCCGCGTGAGCGCGACTTTCTCAAGACGACGCTCCACCGCATCTACGGCAAGTTTTTGAATCTGCGCGCCTTCATCCGCCGCTCGATCAACAATTTATTTTTCCACTTTGTGTATGAGACGGAGCGACACAACGGGATCGCCGAGCTGCTCGAGATCTTCGGCGCGATCATCAACGGCTTTGCGCTGCCACTCAAGGAGGAGAACAAGATATTCCTCACGCGCGTACTTATTCCCCTCCACAAGGTCAAGAGCCTCTCGCTCTACCACCCGCAGCTCGCGTACTGTGTCGTGCAGTTCCTCGAAAAGGACCCTGGACTCGCAGAGGATATTATGATGGGCCTGCTCAAGTACTGGCCCAAGTCCAACTCGCCCAAAGAGGTCATGTACCTCAACGAGGTGGAGGAGGTGCTCGATGTCACAGACCCGGTTGAGTTCCAGAAGATCCAGGTGCCGCTGTTCCAACAGCTCGCACGATGCATCAACGGCCAACACTTCCAGGTTGCGGAGCGCGCGTTGCTGTACTGGAACAACGAGTATGTCGTCAACCTGATGAGTGACAATCTCGCGGTCATACTGCCGATCGTGTTCCCCGCGCTGTACACGAATTCGAAGTCCCACTGGAATCGGTACGTGCCGACGATGGCGTTCATCACAGTTGTTTACCTTATTTAAGGACGATTCACGGGATGGTGTACAATGCACTCAAGCTGTTCATGGAGATCAACCCCGACCTCTTTGACGAGTCGATGCACCAATACAAGCAGCGAAAGATAGAGTTTGTTTTTTAGCCTTGCTCCGAGTACATGCAGAGCTGACGCTGTGTGGTAGGGAGCAGGAGCAGGCGGTTCACCGTTACAATGCATGGCAGAAGATGCGGGAGATTGCGCTGCACAATGCGCCGGGCGGGAAGCTCCCGCCGGGATACGTCGAGATCCCGCACGCACCGCCGCCGCCGCCGCCCACGGCTGATGACACGGACATCCTAGGCCTCTCGATAGAGCTGAACGCGGCCTCGATCGAGGACGTTCCCGGCGACCTGGACGAGTACGGGATCGAGCGGGTATCGATGGCGGACCCCGGACTGGACGTACGTCGTTGAGCATGCTTTCGTACCCCCTGCTGTGAGCGTGAATCTGAGACTGTCAGCAGCGGCATTTTCCCGACGTGCATGCCGCGGAGGCGCCAAGCGCCGCGCAGGGCCCACATATGCGCCGCCACTCGGTGCTTCCAGGTACGTCGGCTGGGCGGGATCAGTCACAAGAATCTGATGCGTATAACTTGTGTGATCGCAGTGGACCCGACGGTTATGCGCGACCTGCAGGCGCACCGCAGTCTCGACAACGGGCTCTCGTAGATGGACACGACGAGGTTGGTGGGAATAAGTTTGATATGATATCCATTCCCTTCCAAGCTGGAAGTGACCCAAGTTTGTATTCCCACGAGCCCCGGGCAAACGAACTTGTGAAGGTCAATTCAATTAATCGGCATCATTTTCTAAAAAGCTAATGTTCGGGCCAGCCTCTTGTTTTCCTCCCTTTGCATTGCCTTTTCTATTTTTTTTTCTGCTCCTTTCTCAAATCTCTTAAGAACCGCGGTGACGAGTTGCCCACCCTGTTTTTTTGTTTCTCCCTAGCCTGTTTCTTCTGCTCTGACTGCCGCCATGCACAAACCCGCAGACGAACCTACATTTGCGGAAATCAATAACCGCCTTTGATGCCGTACCCTTTACCGCTCTTCGTCTGAACTTCGGGACTCTGTTTCCACTTCTACAGATGAGGTACGTTGTGAGACTAGGGAACGCCTCGTGGGGGGAACTAAGCAAACGAAAAGATCCGGTGAATCGCGCATGTGGTAATGAACCCGTTCAGCGGTCTTAGCTCCAAGAAGTCCAACTAGAAAAGAGATGGACTCTATCCAGAAGGTTGAACTTCAAACTCTTGTGATACTCGCTCTCTCAAGTCAGAGCCAAAGCCGATTTACGAAAACACTGTGAGTCCACTTGGAAAGATCGGGATTAATTAGGGGCATAGTATTATTTTGAAAGGTAGGACTACCTTGAGCCCTGATCCCTGCGCTCGGAGAGTCTCGACCAGTTCAAAGAGAAGGGTAGGTAGTGGTTGTGGGTAAAAGTGTAGATGGATTCATCATGTGCTAGCACATCATCTCCTCGCTCTAGCTAAGTCCTCTGTCAATTATCAGGTTCAACTTAGCCTGTGGTGTTCAGTAAGAGACCTCACACGACAGACTAACATCCGTCGATACATCCCGTCCAATGTATGTTTCCATCGCTCATCATTTCTTGATTGGTTCTCTCATTTTTTTTTCACATAGATCCGATTCCATCGATGTCTCACCAGCGGTCTAAACCATCGCTGCGGCTGCCCCTTCCCTCCTCGTGTATTACAAACCATTGTGATCGTTTTTGAGGACTGGCCGCGGTTTACGCGATCGTGATTTTCTCTCTTTCCTCCCTCCGTGCTGATGGCTGCTCAGAGTCATGCCAATCGTGTTAACGAAATTGTCGAGTCAAATGGCGAGTCGCACTCGAATGAATCCCGCTCCTGCTCATCGTTTAATGAAAATGTGTCTCGCTCCTTCCAGCCGTGGACCGAGCTGTCCCTGTACCGTTAATGTAAGCACTGTTGAAATTTTGTTCATTTGAGTTATAAAGTTGCCGCAGATTATGAGGAACCATTCCAGATCTCGCTGGGATCGGAATGGGAAATCCTACCCGTATTGGGGCTGGTGCCGTCTTTCTCGGTGTGCCTCTTGGGGGCGCATCGGGCGAGACGGTGATTGCTGGCCGGCGGACCCCGGCCTAAATAGGCCCCGCCGTTGCGGCGTAGCGGATGCGAGACCATCATGAGATAGCCTCGCCTCCACTACGCGTAACCCTCCCTGTTCTCTGTCCCCAGCGCGAGCGCTGGGTCAGTATATGTGGCGGGTTAGGGCTGCGCGCTTTTCGGCACCACTTCTTCTAGTCCCAGAACCGGGGAAGAGACCTTGGATCTCTTATATGGGTAGGTTCAAAGTGCGGCAGAAGCAGTTCGCAACGTCTACGAGTACTGTACAGCGTGCATATACTTGTAGGAAATATCGAGTGCTGCAAATGAGGTTGGTCAAGGGTATTGAATGTTGATCAGAATTTATTCATCGGAGTGAAAGTGCCTCAGAAGACTTAAGTATGAGGAAGGTTCCTCACCGAATTACAGAGCTGGAGGTGTAGTATGGGCGAATTCAGAATGCACACACATAGTGCATTTCAGTGGGGAAATGAACTTGTCTGCTAGTCTCTTGCACTGACTTCCCACTCGTAACCTCGTTCTGAACTTGTCTGCTGCAATTAAACGAGGCGGTCAAGGGTCGCTCAAAGCGGGTCTTCAGTCCAGCAACATGCTATCAAGGACTTGATGTAGGAAAAGGTATATACTTACCAAGACTCCAAGAGATGCCCGGAGAGCCTTGGTATGTTTTATACTTGGGGCCCAGTATAAACTATAATACAGCCATATAATACTATCATCATCAAGGTCCGCACTGGGTCCTATCATCGAGAATGTATCTCCGTGCCCAACATATACTGTACATTGAAGGGTCATATATATATGCTTTCGACATTCGCATCCAAGCGGCTATTTGACTGGACACGCGCACGCGATGTATCTGCCGAACAGGTGTTGAACGGATCCCACAATTATGCTGTGTGCGGGACCCCGGCACCGTTCGTAAATAGCGCGTAGGTCGACCCTGTCTCTGCGGAAAGCATCTCTGGATCGTTGTTTACTGTTATTGTGGGTTACATCGGATTGGGTGTGAACGCTCATCATCACAGCGACCGATGAAGGGGCTCAAAAAAAACCTCAACCTCGTCCGTGGTCGTCTCTTGCATTCCACGCACTAATATTTACCGTGTGCTCAGCTGAATCGAAAGAGCAGCGCGGATAGCTCGAGTAAGAAAGACAGCAAGAACTCTAGTAATCCTCCGCCCCCGCCCCCCAACACCCAGAAACCCCTTCCCACGCCAGCCGTTCTCCAGAACGGTGCATCGTCTTCGTCCCAACCGGCTCCGTCTACTCCAGACCGCAGACACGCGCCCGAAGTCAATGGCACTCCCCCACCCCCGATCGTCGTTGTAAGTCCCGACGCTCCCCAGGAAACCCCATATCGTGCCGGTCAGCCGGGAACACCCGAGAGACTCCCCGTCGGTGGCCTGGATCTCCCCGGCGGGCCCCCCCGCGCAAGCCTATCCAACATGTCTCGTCTCCGCGCTAATGCAAAGGACACAATTCCCATCGTCGGCAAGCCTCCCCGCAAGCAGCGCAGCAGCCGCTTCGTTATCACTGAAAAGGTTGATATTGAACGTCTCCCGCCGTTCATGGGTCCGTCGTCGTGTTACCTCGATCAGATTCATCATCTAATTGTTGTCTGGTAGAAACACCCCCAAGCGAGCGCCCCCAGCTGTTCATCAAGAAACTACACCAGTGTCGTGTGCTGTTCGACTTTAATGACGCCAGTGCCGAGCTCAAAGGCAAGCAGGTCAAGGCCCAAGCCCTGCACGAGATGCTCGACTACATCACCACCCAACGTGGTGTCATCACCGAGGCCGTATACCCAGAGGTGGTCGGCATGTTTGCCACCAACTTGTTCCGTTCCATACCCCCGCCCGTGAATCCCACGGGCGACGCGTTCGATCCCGAGGAGGACGAACCCGTCCTCGAGCTCGCCTGGCCCCACCTCCAGATCGTCTACGAGTTCTTCCTCCGCTTTGTCGAGAGCCCCGACTTTAACACCAACATGGCCAAGCGCTACATCGACCAGCCGTTTGTCCTCAACCTCCTCGAGCTCTTCGACTCGGAGGACCCGCGCGAGCGCGACTTTCTCAAGACGACGCTCCACCGCATCTACGGCAAGTTTTTGAATCTGCGCGCCTTCATCCGCCGCTCGATCAATAATGTATTCTTCCACTTTGTGTACGAGACGGAGCGGCACAACGGGATCGCCGAGCTGCTCGAGATCCTCGGCTCAATCATCAACGGCTTTGCGCTGCCACTCAAGGAGGAGCACAAGATATTCCTCACGCGCGTGCTCATTCCCCTCCACAAGGTCAAAAGCCTCTCGCTCTACCACCCGCAGCTCGCGTACTGCGTCGTGCAGTTCCTCGAAAAGGACCCTGCGCTCGCAGAGGACGTTATGATGGGCCTGCTCAAGTACTGGCCCAAAGTCAATTCGCCCAAAGAGGTCATGTACCTCAACGAGGTGGAGGAGGTGCTCGATGTCACAGACCCGGTTGAGTTCCAGAAGATCCAGGTGCCGCTGTTCCAACAGCTTGCACGATGCATCAACAGCCAACACTTCCAGGTTGCGGAGCGCGCGTTGCTGTACTGGAACAACGAGTATGTCGTCAACCTGATGAGCGACAATCTCGCGGTCATACTGCCGATCGTGTTCCCCGCGCTGTACACGAATTCGAAGTCCCACTGGAATCGGTACGTGCCGACGATGGCGTTCATCACAGTTGTTTACCTTTTTGAAGGACGATTCACGGGATGGTGTACAATGCACTCAAGCTGTTCATGGAGATCAACCCCGACCTCTTTGACGAGTCGATGCACCAATACAAGCAACGAAAGATAGAGTTTGTCTTTTAGCTTTACTTCGAGTACATGCAGAGCTGACGCTGTGTGGTAGGGAGCAGGAGCAGGCGGTTCACCGTTACAATGCATGGCAGAAGATGCGGGAGATTGCGCTGCACAATGCGCCCGGCGGGAAGCTCCCGCCGGGATACGTCGAGATCCCGCACGCACCGCCGCCGCCGCCGCCCACGGCTGATGACACGGACATCCTTGACCTCTCGATGGAGCTGAACGCGGCCTCGATCGAGGACGTTCCCGGCGACCTGGACGAGCACGGGATCGAGCGTGTACCGATGGCGGACCCCGGGCTGGACGTACGTCGTTGAGCATGTTAATACATGCTTTTACCCCTGTTGTGAGCGTGAATCTGAGACCGTTAGCAGCGGAATTTTCCCGACGTGCATGCCGCGGAGGCGCCGAGCGCTGCGCAGGGCCCACATATGCGCCGCAAGTCGGCGCTACCAGGTACGTCGGCTGACAAGAATCTGATAAAATAAATATGATTTGTGTGATTGCAGTGGACCCGACGGTTATGCACGACCTGCAGGCGCACCGCAGCCTCGACAACGGGCTCTCGTAGATGGACACGGCGTGGTTGGTGAGGGCAAGTTTGCTGTACGATATAGTTTTTCTCTATTTTTTCTCGTCGAGGAACCCCGTCTCTTGCTGACGCCATGCCCCATCATTTGTGTCTAGTTTTATCATAGCAGCTGTTTTTTTATTCGATGCAAAACATACATGTGCCGCGAGAGACGCGTCGAATGGCAGAGAGTCTCGTAGAACAGCGCCGGAATTGCTCACAGCTCCTTGACAGTTCCTAATCCTAGCTGTTGAATTGGGATTACGTCACCGCACGTGACGTTCTTCGCGTTTCTCTGAGGTTCGATCTGGTTCTGGCAAAATCGATAGAAACAGGTATATAAAAATTGAATGACCGGGCGGACCCGCATCTTCCTTTCCTCCACACCATAATGTCCTCCTCAAAAGCTATCGGTATCGATTTGGGCACCACCTACTCGTATGTGCTCTCCGCTCGCACATTCCTTCTTCTAACTCTCTTTTTAATAGTTGCGTCGGTGTCTGGCAAAACGATCGTGTTGAGATCATCGCCAACGACCAGGGTAACCGCACCACCCCGTCTTACGTCTCGTTCTCCGACAACGAGCGTCTCATCGGCGATGCCGCAAAAAATCAGGTCGCGATGAACCCCGTTAACACGTACGTTTTTTTTTTTTTCATCGATTTTTTTTTTTCAACTGCTGACTCGCGCGTTTAGCGTCTTCGATGCGAAGCGACTCATCGGCCGCAAGTTCGATGACAACGAAGTGCAGGCCGACATGAAGCACTTCCCTTTCACCGTCTTCAGCAAAGGCGGCAAGCCGTACATCCGTGTCGAGTACCGCGGCGAGCAAAAAGAATTCGTTCGTCTCTTTTGTCTTTCCCTTTTTTTCTCGTGTATGCTGACTGCTCTTCCAGTCGCCCGAAGAGATCTCGTCGATGGTCCTCCTCAAGATGAAGGAGACCGCCGAGTCGTACCTAGGCATGACGATCAACAACGCCGTCGTCACGGTCCCCGCGTACTTCAACGACTCCCAGCGGCAGGCCACCAAGGACGCCGGCACCATCTCCGGCATGAACGTCCTCCGTATCATCAACGAGCCCACTGCCGCCGCCATCGCCTATGGTCTCGATAAGAAGGTCACTGGCGAGCGCAACGTCCTCATCTTCGATCTTGGTGGAGGAACCTTCGATGTGTCCCTCCTCACCATCGAAGAGGGTATCTTCGAGGTCAAGGCCACCGCCGGTGACACCCACTTGGGCGGTGAAGACTTCGACAACCGGCTCGTCAACCACTTCGCGCAGGAATTCAAGCGCAAGAACAAGAAGGGTATCTTTTTTTTTCTCGCTTTTTTTTTCGAACCTCACTTTCTCTCCAGACCTGTCCTCCAACCTGCGCGCCCTCCGTCGTCTGCGTACCGCCTGCGAGCGTGCTAAGCGCACCCTGTCGTCCGCCGCCCAGACCTCCATTGAGATTGACTCCCTCTTCGAGGGTATCGACTTCTATACCTCTCTCACCCGTGCGCGTTTCGAGGAGCTCTGCCAGGACCTGTTCCGCAGCACCCTCGAGCCCGTCGAGAAGGTCCTCCGGGACTCCAAGATCGACAAGGCCAACGTCCACGAGATCGTCCTCGTCGGTGGCTCCACCCGTATCCCCCGTATCGTGAAGCTCGTCTCTGACTTCTTCAACGGCAAGGAGCCCAACAAGAGCATCAACCCCGACGAGGCCGTCGCCTACGGGGCCGCCGTCCAGGCCGCCATCCTCTCCGGCGACACCTCCGAGAAGACCCAGGACCTGCTCCTGCTTGACGTGGCTCCTCTCTCCCTCGGTATCGAGACTGCTGGTGGTGTCATGACCGCGCTCATCAAGCGCAACACCACCGTCCCCACCAAGAAGTCCGAGACCTTCTCCACCTACTCCGACAACCAGCCCGGTGTGCTCATCCAGGTCTACGAGGGTGAGCGTGCGCGCACCAAGGACAACAACCTCCTCGGCAAGTTCGAGCTCTCTGGTATCCCCCCCGCGCCCCGTGGGGTCCCCCAGGTCGAGGTCACCTTCGACATCGACGCCAACGGTATCCTCAACGTCTCCGCCTCCGACAAAACCACCGGCAAGTCGAACCGCATCACCATCACCAACGACAAGGGTCGTCTGTCGAAGGAGGAGATCGAGCGCATGGTCAACGAGGCCGAGAAGTACAAGGGTATGTTTCTGTTTTATCTGCAACCGTTTCGCATGTACTGATTACTTTTCTCTCATAGCCGAGGATGAGGCCGCTGCTGCCCGCATAGCGTCGAAGAACGCCCTCGAGTCGTACGCATATAACCTGCGTAACTCGATTAACGACGAGAAGCTCGCCGACAAGTTCGAGCCCGCAGACAAGACGAAGCTCGAGAGCGCCGTCAACGACACGATCAAGTGGCTCGACGCGTCGCAGGAGGGCTCCAAGGAGGAGTACGAGGAGAAGCAAAAGGAGCTCGAGGCCGTAGCCAACCCCATCATGCAAAAACTGTACGGCGCCGGAGGTGCACCTGGTGCGGAGGGCGGCTTCCCTGGTGGCGCCGGTGGCTTCCCTGGCGGCGCTGGTGGCTTCCCGGGCGGCGCGCCCGGCGGCTTCCCTGGCGCCTCGGAGGACGGCCCCAGTGTGGAGGAGGTCGACTAATCTACTTTCCCGCTCTTCTCCTGCCTTGACCTCGTCGTCGCCCTTCCCCTTGACGGCTTCGGACATATGACGCTGATAATGACCTACATACTTGTACACATCGACTAGACAATACATTTTTCTTTCTGTATATTAGCTTTCCAATTGACATGGTTGGAGCAGATCTCATGCGACAGAAGAGTGCAACGCGCCATTTTTTGCAAGTTACTGAACGCCGGATGCAAGGCCGGATGCCATAAATCTCGCCGAATATAACTTGATTTCTTTCTCCCCACGGAGGCATATGCGAAAGATCGGCTCTTAAGAACGTTCATGGAAAGCTATTGCTTTTGGAGCACAGAGATGGCGCTGGCGCCCGCTGCGTACTTATTACACCAAAATATTTGGGCACATGAACGAACGGGCAATGAACGGGTCTGGGGAATTCTTGGTTTCAATTCATCAGACAACTAGAGAATTATGTCAAAGGATGGGCCAAAAGAATGCTCGAAAAACTTGAGGGGCACTGGTATCTGGGCACTTGACCTGAAACACCCAAAAAAACAGGTATTGTTATTTTTTTAAAGCGCTAGAGACTGAAGGTGGCCTCCCGGAAGCATCGGTCTAAATAGCTGTCTAAATATAGATATCTATGTGTGATCTGCTTTCGTTGCTGCACCAGTGTACTGTGTCGCATGAATACGGCATCTAGATTGTAACCGCCTGAGCCCGAGAACTAAATATCACACCGCCTCAGGGATCTTGGCGACCACTATTGGAGGACGCGTGGGATCACCGAAGAGGCTTACCGATACCGTCTTCAAACCGTCTTGATGATCATGCTCCAGAGCACTCACTACCGAAAGGAAAACTGGTCGCCGCTAATCGTAATTTTCTGGGCTGTCCGCTTTCACATGGCTATTGGCAAAACTTTGATAACGGTGGGCCATTTATCTACTCGCACATTGCCTCGAGTCACAGAGTGTTGGAGAGTCTGGCGCTCTCGCCCATGTGTCATAAGCATATATGGTTTCTCTCTCTTTTATTGATGCCTTTAGTGATCTATCTGCCACCTCCGTGAAAGGTGGCTTATTAGAAAGCAAATACAACCGTCTTCGGGGGGGATCGGTTAGACTCACCAGACCTTCCAATCGTTGCCCGACGGACAACTATCGTACATCCGCATCCACGAATAAGTAATTTGAAAGGAGAGTCCACAAGGTTTTCCAACGCCTATTCAACCTGTATTCAAAGCAGCTAACCAAGAGATACTTGAAATCACTCTGCATCATTGATCCAGTGTTTGACAGGCAGATCTTCACGATTATCCCCAGGTATTATCCTCCGTTCATCTCGGAATGCCGCATCCTTTTTTGGGTCGCGGGCGTACCGAGCTATTGCAGTGACAAACCATAGGAAGGGAGCTAGCCGCCCGGCACCCGCCCACCATGAAAACGTCACCAAACCAACCACACCGTCCCGAACTCTTAAAGCTCTGTTCCTGTCGAAGAAGCTTTCTGGCCTTCCTCCGTCCCCACTTTGACCCCCCAGAGACGGTGTTTAACATTTCCCCGCGCTCACGTGTGGTGCACAAGACGCGTTCGGCTTGCCGCTTCGTGAGAGCATTCTACAATTATATTGCCGTACATTTAACGCTCCTTCCTGCAGTCCCCGTTCAACACTCTTCGAATCTTCTCGCGTCGCGATTCCGAATGTATTCAATCTCACAAGATTCAGATAATAGCGACATTTCCGACGGACGTACCAATATCCCCGATTCGCATCAGACGGCTCTTAAAAGGCCCTCGCGAGCCGGCAAGACGTCTTCCAAATCGTGTGTAATGCTACGACCAAATACCGAACTTGGTCTCATCGTTCTTGAAAGATCTGGGGCCTGTGTTCACTGCAAGTCGCTGAAGGTTGGTTGTGCGATCATGTACCGCGACGCGCACTACTCACATTCAAAAGGTTCGGTGCGAGTTTAGCCCAAATGAAACGGTTTGCCAGCGCTGGTGGGTAGCCTCAGGTTCCATGTGGTTTATGTTAAGATCTGTGCAGCCAAGCGGGTAACTATGAGTGCAAGGCTCGCAGTCGCAAAAAGCGTAAACCAGCACCGTACGAAATCTCCCACTCGCTTGTTTGAATATAACTGACCCAAGACGCAGAACTCATGAAGACCTGCAAGAGAAGGCCCACGATCAGGATCGCCAAATAGAGATCCTGCTGGCACAGTTTGACCAGATGAGAAACAAATGCAAGATACAGGCGTTGATGGACGACGCTGATTATCATAGTCGGTCATATATCTGCCTTGTGTAGTTTTGTCCCTAACAAGCAGATACAGGGCCGAGAAATCCCGATTTCGGCAGAAGTGTCAACGCCTCGCCCGAGATGACAGTCGTCTCTTACTTCTCGCGGGGTAGATGCCCTTGGGTGTGATTTTGATTGCATACTAATTAGCGACGAACAGGCCAATACCTCGGCCAGATGTCCGTGCCATCCATAGTCCACGGGTGAATCTCTCGCCTGTTTTCTTTTCGTTCTACTTATCTCATCTTTTCTCACCACGCAAAGCTGTTCTCTATACCCTGCCGAGATTATGAATTTATTTGCCATGTGAGTGGTTGAAGTTGGTCTCAGATTTCCATGCTGAGACTGTCTAGCTTTTTCGAGCGAATAAATGTGTGTGCCTCAACTAAATCTAAGCCTCTGACGAGTTATTAAAAGCAGCAACCAGCCATTTTTCTCCATCCTCGACCCAGACCTCCATCGCAATCCGGCCAACGTAATATGGGCCTCGCCTTTCCTCTTCACCGTCAGTAAGTACAGCTTCCAAGTAATCAAGACAACACATGTTTAATTTGCCCAGTCTGTGCCACGGCCTCTCGTTTATACACTCTAAGGCCCAAACTGTACCCGATGGCGCATGCCTTCGCGAGGGATGCCGCTGGCGTAGCATTAACCGATGGGTCTATGGGAGTGGACATTTGTCAAGCATATCTTATCTTAGGTCAGCAGCTGTAAGCAATCTGGTATCTGGCCCTTCTCAAGGTTGGTATAGCTGTATACCCCGTCCCAAAGAAGAAATTCGTAGATGACCGGAGTTGGTACGTCCATCGGAGCTGCCTACGGACTACAGTTATTGACTTGATCCTAGGTTGTTCATGGGTATTGCTATCAGGCAAGAATCCTGGACGTATTCTAGCCAACCCTTGTGACCATTATTTCACTTTCAGGATGGCTATCGAGCTTGGTTTGAACCAACCACCACCCCCTCTCTGCGACGAGAGAGAAAGCCTCAACCGAACTAGAACTTGGTTGAATTGTTATTGTGTAGATGCTTCCCATGCAATTCAGTTTGGAAAAATGCCGATGCTCGGCCTCGACGATTATGTCGCCCGGTCCTCGCAGGACTGGTACAAGTCATCGAAGCTGAATGGACCCTTCGATGTCCATCTGTGCGCCTACGTCAACATTATCTTGCTCATGGCGGAATGGAGGAGGACCGCGGAGAAGGGAAAGAAGGCCAGTAGCACTCTTTGTGCTTTATCAAAGCGCCTGATCCATAAATCAGAAACTGGATATCATCGCCTCGGCTGTCCAAACACAAAACAAACTGTCCCTCGAATTGACCCATTGGGTTTTACGCTTCGAGCAAGAATTAACTATACACCGTAAGACTCCCCTCGATTTTCCGAGTCTCATCTAATTATCTGATGCTCACAGCTCTTCCTATCTGTACCTACCGCGGAAATACAACCAGAATGTATCCTATCACTCCTGTGGAATACCTCCGCAATCTCTAATATATTGTTTCCAGGATCACAGCTTATCTACGTTTGGTCATTCTCGCCGATGGGTTTCAACACTCTGTCAAGAAGGGGCTCTCGCGTGGATCGGATATTCTCCGGCTGTCCATCGACGCAGCTCGAACGGTCATCCAAATAGCCCTCGAAAAGCTCTATCCTACGGGTAACCTTCGATTCGCCATGGTGTGTATGGTCGCCGCTTGTAAATTCGACTGCATGATCCAATTTCGTATTCCAGGACGCCAACTTTCTTTATGTTTCGTTTGCGGCAGCATTCCTTGTGAATGTAAGAACACGTAGCGTTGGCAGTGAAACCCGATTCAACCTTCTTCCATAACAGTTACTTCGCCCGAGATTCCTCCCACTTGTGACAGAGGCCGTTCAACGGGATATCGTTCGCCTCGTAAGCAGGCTGGTCAATATTCTGGGCTCCGACAGTGTTGCTTTGGACGGCAGACATACTCCTGCACTCTATTCTCGATTTCTTTCTTCCCTCCTTGCCAAGTATAATGTCTTCCCTGTCCGGGATGACTCTCCGCCCACCGACGACGTCAAGTTCTATCCTCAGTTCGCCAGTTCGTCAGACCGCACCACCACTCCTCCACATGTATATTCCTGGCCCGACGTCGTTGCGCCGCACGGCGATATCTCACCACTCCCGTCGGAAGGATCGGACGATTTCATGATTTACGAACGGTCTGGCGATCCGGACATAGACCTCTCGCTGAGCCATTTTATTCGAACGGTTGGAGAACAATCGAGTGGCAATGACTACGAGCAGAGAATTCCGGGCTGGGACCCTGTCTGGAATATGAATGGTAGAGGTTATGCGTAAACTTCTCTCTTGACAGTCGATACTTGCCCGTAGTGCTGGCCAAAAATATAATACAAAAAATATATTTTGACTATATTCAGCAAAATACGGATATAATACGGCGAGAGGTCGACTTCAGAATATGACTACGGATGGATATGACTACGCTATAATATGACTATAATATAATACTCCTTCGGCGTAGTCAAATATATTTCAATATTCATGGTGGGCGGAAGCGGGCCAGAAGCACGGAATATTGTCACCTTATCTTTGCGCTCACTTTAAATGGTAGTACGGAGAGCATACCTGCAGGGGTCATTGACGGCAAGGTCGAGGTCGAACTTTACTTTGGCAATATTTCTCCTGTAGGAGGAGATTTCGATGACCTGCTGACTTGGCGGAAGGCAAGGTTCACGTACTGTCCTTCCATCTTAATACTCATTATTGGTCCCAGAACATGCAAGGAACTTTACCGTTCATGGCGTGTGTTGCATGAGACATTCTTGCAATCCCTGGTGTGAGCACTTCTGTGGAACACCTGTTCTCAAGTGTCAAGCACACATTATCGGATGCTCGTTCATCCATGACCGCGGAGACAGCAGCGGTGGATATTGTGACGAAGGAATGGCTACTAAAATCTGGGCTAGACTACACGAAATTCATTAACGCTCATAGGAAGTAAATATATTTTGCATATATTCAAAATATAGTCATATTCGGACTCAAAATATAATATAATAAGCTATGAATACAATACGAGGCCCCGGGGTGGCTACAATACGGATATGACTACAATACGGTGATTGGCTGAACCTTTAGGTTTAGCTACCTTGGAGAAGATGGATTTCGTTCTCTTTTGCTACATGTACAAACAAAAATTTAGTCAGGTAACATTAGGGGAAGTCAGAGTGGACGATTCTCGTTTGATTCTGGGTCGATTCGGACTTCGATTCTGGTCCGATTCTGAGTCGAGAATCGAATGAGAATTGCCTCTAACTGTGACCGCCCCGATTCTGCCTTTGATTCTGGTGCCGATTCCAGCGTCGATTCTGTCTTGGTAATTTGTTTCATCAGTATCAGTTGTGATGGTTGATCAAAGACGTCGATTCTTGAGTCGATTCTGAGTCGATTCTGTGGGAGTTCCTCCTCCAGAGGAGGAACAACGAGAATCATCGATTCTGTTTCGATTCTCGACAGCTCGATTCTTGACCGATTCTCGCCTGAGAATCAGATGAGAATCGAAGTCAGAATCGACCCAGAATCGACTGGGAATCGCTCACTCTGACTTCCCCTATTGGTCATCGTGAAAATAAAATTGAAAGAAAATGGGCAAGACAAAAAAAATGCAAATCAGAGCACAGGGATATGTTCTTCAACTCCTTACCCGCTTGAATTCCATGTGTGAGCCTGTTCCATCCCTTGGAACCGAAGAGATTCTCCAAGTTCAATTTTCTGGCCTTAGTCATTTCTGCTTTGTGTTCGGGCTACCCCTTGATGTTCGGAGATTTTCGGACGTGGAAGCACTCGAGTCTCCGATCACTTGCCCACAACTCTCTTCACAAAAATCAATACAACTGAAAGCACCGCTGGTACAAAAAACCCACTGGATATCATGGTCTGCTCATCTGTCAATACAGTGGTCCCACTGACCTCCAAGGTGGCTGAAGGTAAAATCCATGCATCACATCATCTGGCATTCTGATGAGTAGACTGCAAAGTCGGCGACATGTATGAACCAAACCTCCTTCCCAAACACTGGTCCATATTTTGCGCATCAGAGTGCAATGCTCATTCAGTACAATATCTGGGATGAAGGTGAGAAACGCATTGCTCCTCACGAGCTCCACAGCAAGTTGACCGAAGGAACCCTTTTCGGTGCGACTATTTCATTTGAAACCTTTGTGTATCGAGACAATCCTTATCGTTCTAAGGTAAGTTTCTCTTTCTTTCTGTTACCATCCTTGTATTTATATTTTGTTTGTAGATGTACCACATATATGTGGAACAGTCAAAGATTTTGCACAAGGAACCATGGTTCTATCCCGTTCCCACTATTCCATCTGATGCACCCAAGAAACACATCAGAGGACTGGAGGCAAAATCTGATACCTCCATTGATGACACGCTGAATGCTTCCAAGTATCCCCCAAAAAAACTGTGCCTCTCTGCTTGAACATACATACTTTTCTTGCTAGTTACCAAACTACTGTCCAATCAACCTACCTATCAAGTAGAATCTCTTGAATAAATCTCACTCCACTTTCCAAGGTTCAGCCACCCGCCTCGAAGAGGCCTAATCCTAGTCATGAGCATATTTATAGCGTATTTGGCCAGCACTACTTGCCCGTTCCTCACACGATAAATCTGTACTTCAAATCGCTCGTACGTTCGGGCTGATTAGTTATTATGTAATGTCAACACTCTTCGATCCAAACGAAAGTCGAATGGAAGGCACCTGGGCGAGGGCTGCGTCGAAGCCGCTCAAGTTGTTTGTCTTTTGTTCCTGGTGGTAGATACCACTAAATGAATCCAGGCAGGCTTATACAAAATTGTTCAAGTCTGCGACTCCGCTGTCGAGAATCCGAGATGCTGCTTTAGCGGATCGCCTATTCACCTCTGAGCGTCCCATACTTGAGGTCCCCGGACGTAGCTTGGCGTGGAAGGTGCCAGCACTATGACATTAGTATCATCTCAATCGTGACTGTCGTTCAGCTCTTTTTGCTCCCAGATGAGCCACTGCAACCTTCGCCAGAGGTGGACGCAACACCTCCTTTACCTTCACTCCGCGCTTCACGAAAGAAGTATGCAAATCTCCTCATGGAACGCATGCGCGCCCCAGATGGCAGCTATGAGGAAGGCTTCGTGGTCCCAGGATCGTCGATATCGCCCGAGCGCCCAGGAGCTTCCGCCAGCAACTTGGAAACAAATAATCCTCTCAGCCTGCACAATGAGGTCCATTTTCATCGTGGATGCGAATTCTGGATTTTAATGAGAGAATAGAACCCTTGGAAGGAATGGTTCGCAGCAGTGGAACTACGGAAGACAATTCTACAAGACGTTGAAAGGACTTTCCCTGAGATTGCGTTCTTTCGAGAGACGGAGGTGCGAATTATTCGTCTCAGTTAAATCTCAAAACGATTTATACATTCTGAGCAGGTACAGCTCCAACTGACCAACATCCTCTTTCTCTATTCAACTGTTACGAATCCTGCTATTGGATACCGGCAAGGTGGATTTAGGTCTGGCTAATTGAATCGAGGGGCCTGACATTCCCACTGGCTACAGGCATGCATGAGCTACTGGCGCCGCTTTATTATGCCGTGGACTATGATTCAACAGAGGAAAGCGCAGAGGTGGATGACCCTGCGATGCAGGAGTTCTGTTCGAGAACATGGGTAGCCGCCGACTCCTGGGCTCTATTTGAAACCTTGATGCGCGGTGCTTCCCGATGGTACGAATGGCAGGAGACCCCTTCAGCGTCCAAGGCAAATTCCTCACCATTCGCGACCCACGTCAACATTGCCGCTGGTCCTGTCGAGATCAAGCCTTATATAACCCCGGTTGTGGAGGATTGCAACCGTATCCAATCGCAACTTCTTCGAACGACGGATCCACTGTTATGGAAGCATATGCAGGCAGCCGGGATTGAACCTCAGATATATGGCATCCGTTGGCTAAGGCTCCTCTATACTCGCGAATTCGACATGCCCTCGGCCATGAAGCTTTGGGATGGACTTTTTGCGTGCGATCCTACATTCGAGTTGGCACCCTGGATCTGTGTAGCCATGCTGATACGGATCCGGAATGAGCGTAAATGAGACAGTTTTGGATCCATTCTTTCAAATCTGACACTCCTTCACAGTCATACCCTCAGATTATAGTGGGCAACTGACGAGTCTATTGCGATATCCGTCGCACCCCACTGCCGAAGGGCCCCATCACACCAGTGTTTTGCTGCGACAGGCCTTGACATTACAGATGTCGCCCAACCAAGCCACGGGGCATTTTTTGGTTGTAGAAAACCGCAATATCTTGAACATACCGATGGAAGTCCCGGAGCCACCTCCGCCCCCACAGCGACGAGGGCCTCGGACTCGAGACAAGGCACCAGCTGTACCTGGTGCCAAGCCCGGCGTTGAGCCCCGCCAGCAGCCAGCTCCACAATTGGGCTTGGAGATTTTTGCGCGCGGTTTATTGGAGCGTGGTGAAAATCTCGGTATCAACAAAACATTGATGAGCGCGGTTCCTGAAATAAGAGTAAGCCTCATTTCATTCATGAATCCCTCCCACTGATTGCGCCGAAGCGTAATCTTTCTGAGTTGGCCGCGTCATTCGTGCGCTCGCCATCAGCACCGTCGTTCCCCATGAACGACGAGCGGCTGCCAGAGGAACGACCTCCCTGGGAACCAAAGTCGCGACTCGAGATTGAGCGAGAGATTGCTGCGCTCCAAGTCGCGAATAGACGTCTCGGCCAATCTCTAGGTTGGGCGGTGGACGTACTCCTGCAAGACGAGGGGGAGGCCAAGGACTTGGCGCGTTTGAAGAGCTCGAAACGGGAGGCGCTGGAAGCCATTTCGTATGTAAGAGACATGCTGACAAGTAACCAAACCGAGATAGAGGAGGAACGATTGTTTGGCGAGGAGGAACTCGCCAAAAGGAGAGCCGCTAAAGAGAGGCCGAAGCGCTCTCCCAATAATTCCATAGATGTGCCACAGCCCGTGGCCCCTACTCCTGTTCCAGTAATCGACTCTCGTCGCCCAACAATGACCCACTCGCCGCCGGCTTCTATAACGAGCAGTTTTTCTGCGCCTCCTGCTCCGACCAAATCTGCACTACCGCCCACATCACCGTCTGCTAACCTTGCGCCTTGGCACTACACCCGGTCAAACTTCTCGGCAGGAAGTCTTCCCTCTGCGTCTCTTCCCAGGATCCCCCCTCCAACGTCTGCGACCATTCAGCGACCACCGGAGACCAGTCGGGAAGTCCCGCGGCCGCCTCCTGCACCCCGGCGAGCTCAAAGTAAAACTGAACACGATCCACTGGGTGTTTTATAGTCTATATGTAATCAGACGGTGTATGCTATGTTGTACCAGTGAAACATCAATTTCAAAGAGAGCCCCCGAAATCACATGTGACTCGTCCGTCGGGAAATGTCGGACCCTATCCCGACCAGAGGCAGCTTGTCATCTTGAACTATGTTGAGAAAAAGTCTTCCGCGGACTCTCTGGCAGTCTGCGCGATCATTCCAGTCCTCAGCGCCGGCGAGGAAAGTCGTCGGCACGAATCCAGTCAAGGCCGAAGAGGTCAAGGTAAAAGCTCGTCTCCCATCGGCGTGTAGTCTGTCGCCCTAATTCTCCCGACTCCAGTCATGGGCTTCAGGCAAGTACCCTCTAATTGAACACGAATACGATGCCATTGTTGTGTGAGTCGTCCGTCGCGCCGTAGCTTCGTGTCGAGTCTGAAGGGCCATAGCGGGGCTGGTGGTGCTGGCCTCCGAGCCGCGTTTGGATTGGCGGAGGCAGGCTTTAACACGGCGTGCATTACCAAGCTCTTCCCCACCCGAAGCCACACCGTCGCGGCGCAGGTATGATTTAGTTTTGACTGAATCAGCAATTGCTGAGTCGTTACCAGGGTGGTATTAATGCTGCTCTTGGGGTCGGTCTTTCTATCCGACATTTTTATACGCCGTAATAACAAATTCGCGTAGAACATGACCGAGGACGACTGGCGATGGCACATGTACGACACAGTACGTTGGAGTTTATATCTCAAGAACATTTCCACCAACCTTTTGTATAGGTCAAAGGTTCTGACTGGCTCGGAGACCAGGACGCTATTCACTACATGTGCCGTGAGGCACCGCGCACCGTCATCGAGGTCTCATTTGTTTGGACGATCCTTGGTGCACGACTGAATCTCTACTTAGCTCGAGCACTTTGGCGTGCCTTTTTCGCGTACCAAAGAGGGCAAGATATACCAGCGCGCATTTGGAGGGCAATCTCTGAAGTACGGAAAGGGCG
This sequence comes from Mycena maculata, assembly GCA_029448575.1. Taxonomy (NCBI): domain Eukaryota; kingdom Fungi; phylum Basidiomycota; class Agaricomycetes; order Agaricales; family Mycenaceae; genus Mycena; species Mycena maculata. The sequence continues at coordinate 103,327 of JARJLG010000126.1, forward strand.
GCCAGGCCTATCGGTGCGCTGCCGCTGCAGATCGTACTGGCCACGCCCTGTTGCATACACTCTACGGCCAATCTCTTCGCCACAACACCAACTTTTTCATCGAGTACTTTGCACTTGATCTGATCATGCAGGACGGCGAATGTGTGGGTGTTATTGCCCTCAACATGGAGGACGGTACCCTACACCGATTCCGGGCGCATAAGACCGTCTTGGCGACTGGCGGGTATGGACGCGCGTACTTCAGCTGCACGAGTGCCCACACCTGCTCCGGCGACGGAAATGCGATGGTTGTCCGTGCAGGGCTCCCGCTGCAAGATCTGGAATTCGTGCAATTCCACCCCACCGGTATTTATGGTTCTGGATGCTTGATCACCGAAGGTCAGAACCATTTGCACCCCGTATGTCCCCATTCAACACGACACAAAGGTTCTCGCGGAGAGGGAGGTTACCTCCTGAATTCGGAGGGTGAACGGTTCATGGAACGTTACGCGCCGACGGCGAAGGATTTGGCCTCGCGTGATGTCGTCTCTCGCAGTATGACGATCGAAATCCGTGAAGGGCGCGGTGTCGGTCCTGACAAGGACCACATCTACTTGCAGCTCAGCCATCTGCCCCCGGAGGTCCTTCACGAACGCTTGCCCGGTATCTCGGAGACCGCGTCCATCTTCTCCGGTGTCGACGTTACCAAAGAGCCCATCCCCGTCCTGCCCACCGTCCACTACAACAGTATGTTCAACCTCCGTTTTTTTCTTTTGTCTTGGTTGTCTGACGTCTTTCTAGTGGGTGGCATCCCCACCAAGTACACCGGCGAGGTCCTCACGGTTGATGCCCAGGGCAAGGACAAGGTCGTCCACGGTCTGTACGCTGCTGGCGAGGCCGCCTGTGTCTCTGTCCACGGCGCAAACCGTCTTGGCGCCAACTCCCTCTTGGATATTGTCGTGTTCGGCCGCGCATGTGCGCACCACATCAAGGAGACGCTCACCCCCGGCAAGCCGCACAAGGCGATCCCCGAGGAAGCGGGCATCGAGAGCATCGAGTTCATGGACAAGATCAGGTAATGAATTTGCGCCATAGCCATAGCGTGCTGAACTTGCACCTTCAGGAAAGCTGATGGGCCGGAGCCCACCGCCAAGATTAGGCTCGACATGCAGAAGGCCATGCAGACCGACGCGGCCGTGTTCCGGTTTGTTTTTCTTTCTCTCTTGTCACGTCAGTCATTGAAGAATGGTTAGCACGCAATCGACCCTGGACGAAGGTGTCGAGAAGCTGCGCGCCATCTACAAGAGCTACGACAACGTCGGTATCAAGGACAGGAGCATGATTTGGAACACGTATGCGGCTAGCTAGCCCGTCTTGATGTTTTATTGACGAAAACTTGGCTCCAGTGACCTCGTAGAGACCCTCGAGCTGCGCAACATCTTGCAATGTGCCGTTCAAACCGTCACTGCTGCCGCGGCCCGCAAAGAGTCGCGCGGTGCCCACGCACGCGAGGATTTCCCTGATGTTTGTGTTTTTTATTATATTTGGATCAGCAGTGACTGACCTCCTTCTCTTTATTCCAGCGCGACGACGAGAAATGGATGAAGCATACGCTGACCTTCCAGCGCGACCCGACAAAACCCGACGTGGAGCTGCAGTACCGCGCCGTTATCGGCACCACGCTCGACGAAAACGAGTGCAAGGCCGTCCCGCCCTTCAAGCGCGTCTACTAAGTTGGAAGAAGGAAGAACGCTGGTTGTACATACCTCGTAGCTGAACGCTGTGTCGCCTGAACTGCCGAATAAATTATGAAAGAGAACGAATCGGAGGCTCTCGGAGTACTTTTGTTGGCGATGCAAACAAACAAACAACTCTTTTCCCACCACTATGTCGAGTCGAGCAGGTGGTCTGTATGGCGGACTGACATTCTCGACGGGTACTACCGTCCCATCCGCGTCTGTTCCCTCGTCCGCTGCAGCGCCGCCACAAGCCGAAGCGACCGTGCCAGAACCGCAAGTGGCAGCAGCAGAACCCGCTGCTGCAGCGCCAGCAAGTGATTCAGGTGCCTCTGGAAAGGCCACAGCCGGTACTTTCATCCGTTGCGCGTTCGCAGCCCGTGAATTCGTTTATTGAAACCGATATTCGTCTCACTCCGAAGGGTGGTCTGCTTCGCTCGCTTTTGCCCCCGTACGCCGGAACGTACCGAAATCGGCTGCACCCCGACTCCCGGTTGGTGCCGCGCTGACGACGACGCATGCATCCGCGGTTGTGTCGTCCACCGCGGTTGTATTTGCGCCGCCCGCCCTCGTCGAACCGCCGAAGGATGTCGCACCGGATTCGGGGTGGGGGAAGAAGGTCAAGCCGCCGTCGATGGTCCTCGACGAGGACGTCAACGGCTTCAAGGCATCGCACAATAAGCGCAAGGGTGCACCCGGCAAGGGCAAGGGCAGGAAGGTGCGTGCTCATTTTTTTTACTGGCTTGAACTCTGCCTATCGTATGCGTGCATTAGAACAAGAACGCCGCCCCGCCGATCAACGTGTGGGACCCCGCCGAGCCGTACGACCCGCTCCGCCCGAACGACTACAACGAGTACAAGGTCTGGAAGATGAAGGACCGCATCGACCGCCGCGAGCGCATCGCCGAGGAGCGCCAGCGTGCGGTCCGCAAGCGCGGCAGGGCCAGCGGCGGTGGATACTCGGACAGCGAGGGCACCGGCTCGGACGAAGACGAGCGGCCCAAGAAGACGGGTTGGTTGCGCGCTGGACACTTGTCTTGGTTTTTCAATTTTTTTTGGCAGGACGGTACGAAGAGGTAGATCACTGGTCACGAACGGACGACGAGCGGCGCGGCCTCGGCGCTCCCGCGCCGGCCCCGACCAATTTATCTGGCGACGAGGCATTCCAACGCCGCCTCGCCATGTCCATGGCCACGATGCGCCCACCGTCACCTCCAGCTCCCTCTGACGAGGACGCCATTCCCGGTCTGTCTATGGGGAGCGCTGCGGCGGCGCCACCGGCAGAAACGGGGGACGAGGCGTACCTCCGCCGCGTCGCCATGGCTTCGCTAGCGCGTCCGCCGGCGCCGCCCGTGTCGGCGGCGGTGGTGGCCCCCCGACGCTCGCCCTCCCCGCCGACACTGGCGTACAACCCTTTCGCCCCGCCGTCTGTCCCGCCCCCGCCAGGGCCCCCTCCGTCGATGGCTGCGGCATTGGATGCGCGCGTCAAGGCGGCCGCGGCCATCGCGGCGCGGCTCGGCGCCTTGGCCAACAACGCGGAGTCCAGCGGGCCAGCTCCGGAACCGGAGGCGAAAAAGTGGGTGTCCCTCTGGTTTGTTGTTCTTGGCTTACGGTGGACGTAGACCGGACCCGCACGGGTTCGCTGCGCGGCTGATGGCCAAGTGGGGGCACAAGGAGGGTGGGTATCTCTCGACAATTGTCGTGTTTTATGCTGAATGGAATGCAGGACAGGGCCTGGGCGTCGACGGCTCGGGGATCGTGAACGCGCTGACAGTCGAGCAGGTGTCGCAGGGCAAGGGCAAAAACAATGCGCCCGCGCCGGGGACGGGGAAGGGAATTGGGGTGGGGTCCAAGATGGGGAAGATCATCAACAACAACGAGGACGGCAAGGCTCGGGAGGACCGCGAGCGTTTCGGGGAGCCGAGCCGGGTCGTCGTGCTGACCAACATGGTCGGGGTCGAGGACCTCGATGAGGAGCTGAGCGAGGAGATTGGTATGCTTGGCCTATGATGTATATGTGAAAACTGACTGGGCGCAGGGGACGAATGCTCGAAGAACGGTGTCGTGGAGCGGGTGGTCGTGCACGCGGTCCCCGCGGCGACCAACGCGGAGGATGCGGTGCGGATCTTTGTCCTCTTCGGTGGCCCGGTCGGGGCATGGAAGACTGTGCGGGAGCTCGACGGTCGTTTCTTTGGGGGGCGCACGACGCGAGCCCGATACTTTCCCGAGGGGCTGTTTGCAAGGCACGCACTTGATGGACCGCTCTAGCGTACTTCGTTATCAGAGATGTAATCTAATCCCTTTGGCTTTATCTAATCTCTACCAAGATCAGTGGCTGTGCACTGTCAGACTCATGCAACCTTAACTTGACCCATGCCTCCCGGTGCACCGTACAACTCGTTCGTACTCCCATACCGGATCCGGGTCGACGAATTCGCCACCTCTGCATCCCAGACCCAAGTACCCCTGCTCCACCTCCTCTCCCATACCCACTCGGATCACATCAATGGCCTAGGCGCAAAATCGTTCGCTGGAACGGTCGTGTGCTCAGAGGACGCAAAGGCGATGCTCCTGCGCCATGAGGTGTACGCCGAACGCGCTCTCCATGACGAGGAGTATCGCGCCGAGGCGACGAGGACATACGCACACCTCAAGCTCGATCCCCTCGTGTACCCCGACGGCTCCACCTGCTACACCGGTTCACGCGATCTCTTGGTACGTCCCTTGCATCTTTCAAAGAAAACATAAACAAATTGAAGAGTCAGAGGGCCCTCCCCCTCAATACACCGACGGAGATTGAGCTCACGGCGGACGAATCGGTGGTCATCACACTCTTCGACGCGAACCACTGTCCCGGCGCCGTCATGTACGCGTTCCCATTCAAACTCCCTTGTCCATCAGACTGACCCTAGCACTAGGTTCCTCATAGAGGGTCCGCGTGGCGCCGTCCTGCACACGGGTGACCTACGTGCCGAGCCGTGGTTCCTCGACGCCCTGACCCACAACCCGTTCCTGCAGCTCTACTTCGCGGGCGGCACGACCCTCGAGGCGATCTACCTCGACACCGCGTGCGTCATGCGCCCCGCCGAGGTCCCCACCAAGGTCTGTCCCGCCCTCAATTCATGACTGGTATTAACACTGCGCAGGCACAAGCAACCGCGGGCTTGATTGAGCTTATGCAGCTTCTTCCCCCGACCACCCACTTTTTCATCAACGCCTGGACATGGGGGTACGAGGATATCCTCAAAGCGGTCGCCCGTGCGTTTCGAGCGCCGGTGGGTTTTCATTACCCTTTTCCTCCCCGCCTTTATCAACGACACAGATCCATCTCGACCGCTACAAATACGCCGTCTTCGCGCGCCTCTCCGACCCGGGCCTGCGCGCGCTTGGCACGCGCGACGGCGCCAAAACGCGGTTTCATGCGTGCGAACGGTTTGCGCGCTGTGAATGGGTTGACGTCGACAGCGAGCAGGGTGCGAGCCACGCGAACGAGAAGCGCTCGAGCACGAACGCGCACGGCGCCCCCGTCGTCTATGTAAACCCCGTCACGATGGACGCTGTGCGCTTCGCTGACTACCTGCGCGAGACGCGCTCCAAGATCTCTCGCCGCGAGGCCGTCACTTGCCTCGTACGTCCCTTCCGCCTGGTTTTTGATAATCAATACTGAAATAACACAGCTCGTCCCCCTCGCGCGTCACTCCCCCCTTCCCGAGCTGCAGGCCTTTGTCGCGCTCTTCCGCCCGCGGCGCGTCGTGCCTAACACCCTTATCCCCGCGCTGGGCGGCCTGGACTGGCTGTGCGTCGACAAGATGTTTGCGGGGTGCGTTGCTGTGTTCCCGGAGGATTCTTTCGCGTCCGCCGCCTCATCCGCGGACGTCCTCCCAAGCCACCCGATAGAGAGAGCGGCTGCAGAACAAGAGATGGACGCAGCTCTGCTCAACCTAATTGGCATCGATGCAGCTGACCTCGCGTCCAAGTGGGCACAGGACAACAAGTTGGGTAAGGTGATGCACGTGGTACGGGGGTGGTTAGGGGGTGTGCACCAGCCGGTTGAGCCCGCGCAAGGGAGTGTTTTGGACCCTGTGGTGGGGCCGGAAGAGAAAGGGAAAGAAAGGGAAACGCTGCGCCAACCCGCGCGGGACAGCGAAGACGAATCCGACGCCGAGGCGGACGACGCGCGGGGGCGGACAGCGCACCTTCTCTTTGCAGGGCTCGCGGGGATCGAGGAGAGGCCGGGCAAGTGGGGATTCGCCGAGTCGGAGCCCCCCACACCCTCCACTGCGGCCGGCGCAGGGAAGAGCAACAGGAAGGGCAGGTGGCTGACGCCTGGGACTTCGCCGGTGCGTTTGCCGCGTGTACACTCGAATTCGCAGTCGCAGTCGCAGTCGCAGCCCATTACCAATGACAAGGGTAAGAAGCGCGAAAGGCAGGACAAGGCCACGCGGCCGCATCCGGCCAAGCGCGCGCGTCTCGGTGCCCTGGGGTCGCCATTCGCGGGCCCCTCTCCCGCGCTGGGCGGGAGGTCCGAGACGGGCGCGCGGCTGGCGAGTTCGCCGCTGCGGTCCGGGAACGCGGGGAATGGGGTGGCGGGCGCATCTTCGAGCAAGTTGCCGTTCGCGCGTAGTAAAACCACGCAAGAGAGCGCCGGCTCGCTGCCGCCTCTCCCCGCGTCGCGCAGCAAGATGCACAGCCCGGGGGGCGGGCTGTATACGCTGTGGGAGGTGCTACCTGCGTCGTCGCCAGTGACCTCTCCTACGCCACTTCGACTGCCGACGCCCCATAAGGTGACAGAGGTATTGCCCGCATCGTCGCCCGTGCCTCTGCCCTCCTCTCCTACGCCACCTCGATTGCACAAGACACCGATGCCACATAAGGTGACAGAGGTGTTGCCCGCATCGCCGCCCGTGCCTCTGCCCTTCTCCCCTGCTTCCCCTTGCCGCGCACTCGCGCCCACACTCCAACCCGCCCCTGCACCACCTCGCCGCACCACCCCCCGGCCCGCGTCCACTCCTCGCCCCTCTCCGTTCTCTTCCACCGACCGCCCCTCCCGCACCCAGCGCCCCGCCCCTTCTCACGCCCTCGCAGCCGTCACCGCAGTGCTGGCGCAGCTCACGCACCGCCTCAGACAGCAGGACCGCTTGCGCGCGCAGCAACCCGCGCGCGTCGTTCCGAGCTTTGCGCGGAAGCGGCGGGAGCTGGAACGGCGCTGGGTGCGGCTGGAGCGTGAGGCTCGGGTGTTGAAGGAAAGAGAACGGGAGGGGCGGACCGAGTGCGGTCAGGGGGAGAGAGAGGGACGGGAAGCGGGCGAGAGTGGGGCGCCTTCTGTGCTCGCGCAGGGGTGGGGTCGATGAAAGGCTAAAGAGGCGCGTCGAGGCAGCACCGAGTCCGCTGAGGCAGCGGCCTGTGGGTTCAGTAGTCGGGCGTGTAGTTTGATATTGATTTATTGGCATAGCATATGCCCTTTTCATTACTATGGATCTGAGTGTGACGCAGGGGGTTAAATACGTTCACTTTGACTGGACTTCGACGGTATTCCCAACGGGGATGGGGCTGGCCCAAATGGACTCGATTAATTTTGTTTTTGTTTTTGCGTGCTTGTCTTTTTATGGACCCGCAAATTCTCGCTTTGACCTGACGTAAGCGTGGCAATACGTACAGTTGACTGCAGTTGAGAACTTCGTTGCAATCGAGAAATATATTTGTACAATTCACACTTGATTTTGGTTCCCCCCCGTTCGTCTTACTTGGTTACCTCCTCGTTCCCTGTCGCATACCCGTACACTGTTTTCGCGGCGCCGGTAGCAACATTGGCCGCCCCTGTTGCAACACCGGCCGCCTTTGCCGCCATCCCCGGCTCATTCGTCTCGTTCATACTCGTCTTGACATTCGTTGCGTGCGCCCATCCGTCGTCTACAGCAAAAGAAATAATCAAGTACCCTTGGAATCGTGCGAGGTTTGCGCACCGTCGTTCGAGTCGGGCCTTAAGGGGTGCACGTTGGTGCTCTCTATGATGCCTGGTTCTCCTTCAATGACGCCGGCGGTCTGTTTGAAGAGCCGCTTCGCGTTTTTGTCGCCCTCGAACGTGGGCCCCGCGCCCGCGCCGCGTTCTTCGGACGCCGGGTCGGTTACCTGCGCGCGTCAACATTGCATTCAGTGTTGTATTAGGTGAGGGGACATACAAAGTTCGTCTCCATGGGGTTGGTGGGCATCGAGGACGAGGTGGGGTTCGCGACGCCGGGGTAGACGCCGACGCCCTGCGCGCCGACGGGGAGGTTCTTGTCGTTTAGTGCCATGGCAGATTAGTTAGTTATTCAGTGCAGAAAAAATCAAACTGGCACTGTATTATAGGTGCGCAGAAGAGACCTGACGTCACGACACAGTCAGTTCTGACGCTCTAACGCTCTAATAGGGAGGCGGAGCGGTGTGGAGTCGATTCTATTCCATCTACTGCACAGGTTGTATTGCCAAGTAAAGGAAAGAAGTCTACCACCGGTCGTATCTGTCCGGCGGGAAGTAGCGTTCCCGTGCTTGCTTGCTGAGGACATGGACAGCGAACGAACCTGCGTCGACCATCGCCCACCCGTTGGTCGCGCGCTGCTTCGAGTTGGGCGGAATTGGGAGCGGGGGTTGTACGCCTAATAACTGTAGAAATGAATGTTCAGAATAAATTGAGATGTGATGAATTTTGGGAAGCTAGCCGTTTTGCGTACGACGCGCACGACCGACTCGATTGCGCCCTTGTTTTCTGTGCCTTCTTTCACCTACGTACCGACCTCTAATCAGAAACGGGGCAAAAAACGTGATAGGAGAGACGGAGACCTGCGCCATGACGATCCAGCTCCACAGTGAGCCCGGTACGTCGTACGCGCTCTCCCCAAAATACGTCCCGCGGCGGTGGCGCTTTCCCTGTGGCTCGCGGTGCGGGAGAGGTGGACCGGCGGGCAGCGCACGCGGCTGGGAGACGAGGAGCGTGCTCGGATCGAGGAGGGGCGATTGCAGCAGTTGGGCGTGGAGGTCTTTTACTGGTTGCGGAGCGTCGGGGGGGAGCGGGGGCGGGTCATTGAGACGAAGATGTGGCGGGGGTGGCCGGACAGGGCGGGCAGCAGCCGTGTCGACGAACCAAGGTACCGTCGATAGTAGACGCCGTTTTAAGAACATCACTTGCCTTTTCCGTCACTCACCCACCGGCGGCAGTTGCGAGTACACAAATCCTGTGTCGACTATTCTGTATTATGATTTACGCTTTTCTGCTAAGTACTACGGTCACCAAAAATGATATGCTTCTACCCCTTGGAACCTACCTGCCGCAGCCTGCCACCAAAGCCTTGAAGAAGTGAGGCGCAAGCACGGAATTCAAGCCAACGTGTCTCAAGCATCTCAAAAGACTTTCAAAGATTGTTGTTTAACTGCAATGCCAACACCCCATCCTCCTCCCACAACGCGATCTCAGTCTTCAGGATCTCCAAGACGAATTAGTGAACCCACACGAGCAAATTACCTTGTCCACCAATCTTGTCCGAAGCCCCTCACTTTCCCTTTCGCGCTCCCGTCTTCTCGCCTTCCCTGAATCCCTCCATTGCTACAGAGTCCTTCGCCAGCCAAAGTTAACCTACAGTTGAGTTTTGGAGCCTGTAAGCTTCCTCCACTCTCGCAGTACGGCTGACGGCATTCTGCGTTCTGTGTGCAGTATACAAAATGGACTCACAGCTTACTCCGGACCCGTCCCACCGTCCTCTCAATCCACGCACCTACTGCACGTCGTTCCTTCCACCCTTTTATCGCTGACCTACTGCTCGCTTTCCGCCTCACTGTTCAGCGTAGGAGTGTCGTGTCCCTCCTACGGCTCGTGTCGTAAATGGCGTGGTTGTAATCCTGCACCAGTGCACGCTGAGGACATTGGCGCGTTCCTTACCATTCACTTCATCCGCACACCTCCGCACGTCGCTCGACTCCACCCTACTCCCGAGTCCCATGGCAGCCCTGCCGCTCAGTGGTCGCACCCTTTGTGCTTCGTGCGGCTGACAATTTACTGTAAATGATCTTTCGGGAGTTAACAGATTCTCAAACAACACCTCCCTTTGAGACTGGCTGGCACAAGGCTTCGCATGCTTCAAGCCTCGGAGAGACGATGCTTGGCGAGTGCTCGAGACCTCAACTATACCCATCTAGCTTCAAGAGGTTTGGTCTTGCGCTCGGTGGGTTAGGATTGTGTGAGGATGAAGACAGTGGGCAGGCTCCAAGGTCAAGGTTCAGGTGGGAGACTGCCCAATATACAAGACTGCTCTTCAAGCTTCAAGATATCGGGGTGGTATAAGACCTGTTCAAGTACCAGACGTGCAAAGACGTGCAAATCTTCGAACACCAAGACGTAGAGGCGCAAGAGCCTGCAAGGCTCTGGTTTAAGCTTCCGTCAAACTTCAAGGGCTGGGACCTCAAGGCTCGATATGTCAAGACCTAGGCGGTTCAAGACCTGGGAGCCCGCCTAAAACAAAAGAGTCAAGACGTGCAAGATCTAGGCGACGATGGGGAGGCTCAAGACCTCGGTGGTAGAACGTCAAGCTTGGCAAGACCCATCCCAACACCGGCGTCTAAAGAGTTTTCCTTTCCCTCGCTTCCTTCCTGTATCTCTCGGTGATCCCCATGCTCGTCGTGGTTTGTTCCAGTGGCCGGTGGCGTGAAGATGTGGGGCGCGGGTCGAAATGGAGGACCATGGAGAGGTCAGCGCGTGGAGGCCTGCCGAATTATGTCTCGGGGAAGGGTGAGAGCCCATCCTCGTGCTCCCTCGTCGGGCGCCCTTTGGGCCTCAACTAAAAGCACGTTCATTTTCGCCTCTTTTGTTGAGTTCAGGCTGTGTGCAGAGTCTGGTGTTGGTACCTGATTTACTACACCGTTTTCGGGGTTTTAATTGCAGGTTCATCTCCGACTGATTTGTAGTTGGTCTCCATCACACTGACAGAAGTCAGTTTTCCGTACCTGAAATAACAAGTTTCCCTCCCAATCCTATACGTTTGTGGAACCAATAGATTTGGAGACGGTGGATACATGTTTATCTATGCGAGATTATCAAAGGCGCGCTCCAGCAACAACGCGCCCTGCTCGCAGTCCTTGAGAGTGTTGAACAACGGTGCAGGGGCGAGGCGTATGACATCGGGCTTGCGTTCGTCCCCGATGACTCCCAGACTTTTTATAGCGTCGTGGATGCGTAGCATCATCCCAGTCGGGAGGAATAAAAGCGACAACTGGGCCCCGCGACTGCCCGGATCAGTCGGAGTGATGATCGTGAAGGCGGGATTGTCTGACTGTCGCGTCGGAGCCTCGTCCACAGGCACAAAATATTTAGACTGCATAAGGAGTCTTTCCAGCGCGGCAGTAAGTTGCAGGGAACGATCGCGGAGCGGCTGCATCATGCCTGCTTCTTTGAAGATTTGGAGAGAACCTAGCAGCGATGCTGCTGCCAGGATGGAAGGATTCGACTGTTGGAAGCCTTGCGCACCCTCAATTGGCGAAAACTTCGGAGGCATCGCGAAGCGGGTAGCCGGATCATGGCCCCACCATCCTGCAAATCTAGGTCCAGGTCAGAAGATGAAATAGTTGCGACCGAATAACTTGCTTGGGCAGCTCGGTTTCCTTCCATTTCTCGTGCACGTAAAGGCCAGCAATGGAACCAGGACCAGCGTTAACATACTTGTAGGTGCACCAGACGGCGAAATCAACGCTCCAATCGTGCAAAGAGAGGGGTACGTTCCCGACGGCATGCGCTAGATCCCAGCCGCATATGCACCCCTACTTGGCAGCCATCAATTAGAGAGTTACGAAACTAGAAAGAAAACACAACGTAAAATAGTTTACCTGGGCTTGGGCTGCCCGCGTTATGGACTGCATAGGAAACCATTGACCAGTGTAGTATTGAACGCCACTGAAAATTACAAGGGCAATGGACGACCCTTCTTTGGCAATAGTGTCGAGGATATCCTGCTCCCGAAGGGTATATTCACCCGGCCGCGGGGACATTTCGAGGACAGCTTTCGCGGGATCGAGGCCATGGGCAAGGGCTTGCGAAGCGAAAGCATACTACAATTAGTCAATGAGGCTTTCAATACGAAAGAGGTTAGTGAAGGCAGTGCTGACCTGATCCGAGGGGAAGGCACGAACTTCGCACAAGATTTTGTACCGTTCGGAGGTCGGTTTATAGAACGAGTCCATCATTAGATGCAGATTTGCAGTCAAGGTTCCCATGCACGCTACTTCCTTCTCCTTTGCGCCTGTGGCATCGGGGCTAAGTTGCGTATAATTCGGAGTTGTTGTCAGTCTTACTTACCTACCAAGTCTGCGAAAAGTGGGGTAATGTGGTCGCAAAAATCGACCCAGCCACGCCCGTAGGGATGGGTGCTGAAATGGCCAGCCACTGCGCTGTGAACGCGTCAATAATTACAAAACCTGGGTGACAGCATCGACGGATGTTTACCAAGTACCCCACGCATGCAGTTCTTCCTGAACAAGGGTGTTTGAACGTTTCGACAACGGTCCGAGCGAATTTCCGCACAGGTACGTGCAGATGCTCTCTGCAAGAATGTTCTGTGGTGCTCAAGACAGGAAATCGACGGAAACACGGACCCGGCTCTGGATGGTTGGTCGCACCTATCTGCTTGTTTGTAGGAAGAATAAACTCATCGGAGAGAGGCGAAGACATTGTTTGACTTTGATCAGATAACTGAAAGCGAGGTTAGATCCGGATTCCTGATTTTGGCCGTTTCCGTACACTTTTTTTCACACATGAACCGTACGCAGCCGACACAGGATCCCCAATTTCGGGCAAAATCCGTTCGCAAAACGGATCTAACCTCAAGCCACAATAAGGATGCCATTTGGGGGTTTAAAGAATAAATTTCGGGCCGGGGACCCATTCCCTGAGAAGGCACGAAGGAGGCCAAAAGGAGGCGTTCAAACTTGGAAATTTCGGCAGATCCCTAAACCACCATTCTCATCTAACTAATACACATAGTTTACTACTGTCTTCGCCTATCCCGGCCACATGCAGTAACCAATAATGAAAACACCATCATCACGTACGCATAATAATATCATTAAATATGGATGCAACATTATCTCCGTCCACAGTTTGGGTTTTTTTCGCGCGTTTTGTCCGCATTCGGATCTAATATAAGGCCCATTTTTTGTCCCTTTCCGTCCGCATCAGGAGGATAAGCCGTGATAACTGTAGCCGTAGCCGTAAAAGGTATCAAAGTACTTACGTCAGCCGATCGACTCGTCCCAAATTGGGTTGTCTCGGACGTCCGATTTAAACCATGTCTTCACGCGTCAGGAAGGCTGTAGTCGTCGGAGGGGGTCCCGTTGGCTGTCTTGCTGCAATTTCCCTCGCGCGACGCGGCTGGGAGGTGGAGCTTTACGAAGGACGGCCCGGTGAGTCAATGTCAAGCCACGGACGAAGGTCCAAGAAGAATCCGCAATATTGGCTCAACTCTCTCGCTTCTTTCAGACCTCCGCGCCCCGTACTCCAAGCGTACTACCCAGCTCCGATCTATAAACCTTGCCATTTCACATCGTGGACTCGCTGCTATTCAAGTTGTTGACCCCCTTGCGGCCCAACGATTCCTGCAAACCGTCATTCCCATGAAAGGCCGCATGATACATCATCCAAACGGCACACAGGATAGCCAATTGTATGACAGAGATGGACAGGTCCGATTATTTCCTCACAACTGCCCCTTCTTTTTCGGATACAGTGGGCTAGCAGCTGATTCGTGTCCTGTTATTTTTCCCTCGGTAGTGCATAAACTCGATCGACCGTGCCCTTCTCAATGAAAGTCTACTGGATGAAGCGTCTTCCTCGCCGAATATTCGGCTATATTTCCAGTGCAAAGCACAGTTGGTCGACTTTGACAAGAAAACCATGACAATTCTAGATCTCCCCAGCGGGGGACAGCGTTCCGTGGAATTCGATTTCTGTGTCGGCGCAGATGGCAGCTACTCCGTGATTCGGCGCCAGATGATGAAGGTCGTAAGGCATGTGCAAGCATTTTTATTCTACGAGATTAGCGCACCCACGCTGATGACTTTGCAATGGTTCCCTTTCACGTATTAGAATGGATTTCCAGCAAGAATACCTTAGGGATGAGTATATCGAGCTCAGGATGCCGGCAGGCCGCGACAGTAAGGGGGCACCAGTCTTTGTTCTTGATCCGGGGCACCTTCATATCTGGCCTCGCCATTCTTTTATGTTTATCGCTCTACCAAACAAAGTAAGCTCACGTCACGGCTAACGGACCATCTTTTTCAAGCGCGTTTCCCAGGATAAATCCTTTACATGCACACTTTTCGCACCCACCGCCGAGCTGGACCCGCTCGTCGACGGCGAGGCGTTTTTGTCGTGGTTCAAAAAATATTTTCCGGATGCGCTGGAGCTCATTGGCCAAGACAACCTCGTCAAAGACTGGGCGCAGAATCCTAGAAGCCCGCTGATATGCACCAAGGTATATTAATTGCCTCCACGCGTTCCGTTGTGGCCGACTGAGCCAAATATTTAGTCCAATCCTTATCACTACTTGGACCGGGCCATTCTTCTGGGAGACGCCGCGCATTCCATGGTTCCGTTTTACGGCCAAGGTTTGAACTGCGGGCTGGAAGATGTCCGGGTCCTGGACAATCTTTTGGGACATGCTCAAGTCGAAGCGACAACATCGGAATCCGTCACCCCGGGTCACGTCGACACCAAACTGGCTGGCGCTCTTTCGCGGTACTCTGAAACCCGACACGAAGACTTAGTCGCTATCGGCGATCTGGCCATGGCGAATTAGTACGCGCACCCTATCCCGGCTCGCGGTGATTAAAATATTAATTATGACTTTTTCATCCAGTGTAGAAATGCGGCACTCGGTGACAACACCCGCGTACATATTCCGGAAGACAGTGGACGCGCTTCTGTACTCGTTCACGTCGCCCAGAATTATTTCGTTGCCTTCTCTGGTTCCGCTGCTCTCCCGCGTGCCCTTCGCGGCAGAGGTTTCCGGGTGGCTCCCTCTCTATACCATGGTGACGTTCCGGCCCGACGTCGGCTACGCGACTGCTAAGCGGCGGGCGGAGCGGCAGTCGCGCATTTTATCGGCACTTGGTTGGGCGGGTACTGGTGTGCTTGGGGCGGCGGGCGTTTGTGTGATGCGTATGGCATGGCTGGGCTTCTCACGCCATATCCGTGCACAAAGATGACTGACCTGTGAACGGTTCCTTTGTTTGGGAAATATGCCTTGTATGTAGCTACGTGAGGGAAGATCAGTTCGGAGAAATATTATGCAAGTCACTTGAATATTCCGCCCGTGAAGACGTAGCGGCGGAATCAAAGCTTTTTCGACAGCAGATGCTTCTTTTTTTCACATGTGTACCCGGTTTTTCTCAGACTCGTCGGAGCTGTTCCAAGGGGGCGTATATGTGTATATGTACAAGCCACAGAAATAAGTTGGGTAAACGAGGGACAAGATGTTAGTGTGTGTTGTGTAGCGCAAGTGAGCAAGGGACCAGAAAAAAAGTTCATTGCGAGTGCAAAAACGGCCGGTGAATGTGAGTTATCGTGAAGTCGTACATTGTGCAAGGGGATATCGCGCGTGGTTTGAGAGCGAGAAGGAAACGAGGAATTTGGCAACAACGGTCGGACGCGAATTACTCCTCCGCATCCGCCTCGGCAGGTTTTTCGACCTTCTTCGGTGGCCGTCCCCTCTTCTTGGGCTCTGCATTGGGATCGGCGAGCGTCTTGGGGGGACGGCCCCGCTTCCGCTTCGGGGTAGGCTCCTCCTCGTCGGGAGACTCTTCCTCCTGGCCTTCATCGTCTTTCTTTTCCTATCGAGCACGAATGAGCTTTCGACGCGTGAGGAATCGATTGCGGGTACCTTGGGAGGACGTCCACGCTTGCGCGGTGGCCCCGATGAAGAGGCTTCTCCGGCTGGTGCGGGGGGCAGCTTCTTATTTTTACTGCCCTTGGGACGACCGCGTCCACGCTTCACAGGAGTCTCTGTGGGCCCTGCGGCTGACATTGGAGCGCGATGAGCGTCTTTGGGC
This sequence comes from Mycena maculata, assembly GCA_029448575.1. Classification (NCBI taxonomy): domain Eukaryota; kingdom Fungi; phylum Basidiomycota; class Agaricomycetes; order Agaricales; family Mycenaceae; genus Mycena; species Mycena maculata. The sequence continues at coordinate 119,109 of JARJLG010000126.1, forward strand.
GCGTCGATAAGAGAGCGCGGTCATCGCTCACCTGCGTCGTCGGCAGCAGTGCCCTCCTTGGCCTGTTCGTCCTTGGTGGCCGTTTCGGGGTCATTGCGCGGGGAGGGCGCCATGGGGGATAAGGTGTAAAAAGGAAAGGAAGAGGGAAAGCGGGGAAAAGCTGGATGGGCCGGCTTTAATGACAATTCGAGTGCCGAATAAGTATAGAAGATGTTGATATTTAATCCTGATTTAATCGAATTCTACATCTTCCAACATACTTTTTGTTCCTTACTCACGTAAGAGAAGGAATTGCTCGGAAAAAGAGGGACAATATTGTGATATCGCACCATCACCCTTGTCAACTCGTCTGTGAACCGCATCATGTCCACATGGCAGTCAGTTCGCTTGTCCCAGGCGGTTAAATTTATTACAAGCGCAGATCTCAATATTTCCCCGCTGATGCAAAATAATCTCCCCCGATTTGCGCCGCGCCGCGGCCTCGCGGAGTTGAATTTAAAGCGGAAGCTGTCTGGGATCATCCAATCAAAACAGCCGGGGGATTTGAAGCGGCGACGTCGGACCTCCAATATTCCTCCGATCAATCAGATCATGCGATCAGCGTGACCGCGTTTCCAAATTTGAAATTAACCTCCACGTCTTCATGCGTGCCTCGTTCTTTTCTTTTCTTTTTCTTGCATCCTGCATTCATTCTCGCATCCTCCACACTCCAGAGGACCCTTTCGCCTTCCCAAAGTACAAAGTCGACTTCCTCAACCACTTACCGCTTGCGAATCACACTGCTCAGCACTGGCTAGCTAATGGTCTGCGCGGCGGCGTGCGCGAGTTTCTGGAGCAGCCCTGGGACGACTCATGGCATCCTCCAGCGCTAGGCAACGGCGACGAGCAAGTTACCTTCGGTGTTGCTGACGCGGATGTGTCCCTGATTTCTGTCCGTCTGCCCCATCTCTGGTTTAATGCAAAAAACAATTAAGCTTCGTACAGCAGGTGCCCGGAGCGTCTGATGAGTATGCTCTTGAGCACCTCAAAATGGGCCCCGACGAGTATTTGTGTCTCATCCCGAAACCACTGGAGCCACCTCCGCCAGAGGAAGAACCGGACGACAGCATCACCCCCGCGCACAGTTGGTCGCTCCTCCTCCCGCTCACGGGTACTTGTCTCTACGTTTGTCGCCCCGTATTGTTCCGGGACCAGGATCCTGGCTGATTTAATTTATGTCGAAGCATCGGCAAGCCTGGTTCACGTACTCGTACTGTCACAACGAAGAAATTCGCCAGTTCCGTGAACTGATCCAAGCCCGTCCTCTGCCCACCGGTACGTGTGAACCTGTCAATCCGTGGATCTTTCCTCACCGCCACGCAGGCGCGCATCGCCCGGAAGAAGATCCTGATGCAAGTTGGAGTGTTTTATTTCATGTTCGCGCGTTCATAACATACGTTACAGTGGGAGTCTTACACGCTCGGCCGCGCCCCGGCGACTCCAGAACCTGGTGCGGACCTCACCGTGGCACAGCAAGACGCGCTCGCCGCGAACCTCGAGCTCGCGCGCAGCGCAGGGTCGCGCTACCTCGTCCAGCGCTGGGGTGACGGCACCATCTGCGACAAGACCGGGTATGCCCGCGGTTCCCACTGTCCCCGTACGCGGCGCTAACACCCCTGACAGCAAGCCCCGCGAGACGGAAATCCAGGTAATTTTTTTGTACCGTCACACGACGCCCGGTTACAACTGACGATGCGCGCGCGCTAGTTCCACTGCTCCATGGCAACAACGGACACGATCGCGTTCGTCAAGGAGGCCAAGACATGCTCATACGTACTCGTCGTGCACACGCCGCGGCTCTGCGGCGAGCCGGGGTTCATGTCGAGCAAGGACGCGGGTGATCAGGCGTCGATCGCATGTCGCGAGGTCGTCGCGGGCGAGCCAAGTGACCAGTCCGACGCCGCGTTCCTCCCCGACGCGGACCACCCGCTCAAATTCGCGCGCGGCCAGCGCGTGCTGCCTGCCCCGCCACTTAAGGCCAAGGACGCCGCGGGGGGGAGTGCGGGCGTGGGCAAGTATGGCGATGTGTTGCGCGCGGCGATCGATTCACTCAAGGAGCTCAACTGGCAGTCGGGCGAGGTCGAGATGCTCGACGACGGCGACGGGAACGTCGTTATTCAATTCATGGATGAGTGGGACGGCGAGGAGGAGACACTGGACGAGGCGGCGGAGCAGGGGGCTGATCGGATCGCCCAAATCCTGCGTGAAAATGGGTTTGATATCAAGATGGGTGCCCTGCCAGGTAAAACCGCGAAGAAAAAGAAAAACGGGGATGAGAAGCAAGATGAAAATGATGCAGCTGACCGTCGCCGCGAGGTCGACGAAATCTGAGAGTGCTCTCGTAGACAGCTCTGATGTATTTTACAGATTCTCTCTGATGGTGGAGGCGATCGTATACCAAATTTATGTTTCGCGAATACGTACAGAATTACAGAGCGCTGTGTGTCTAAGGGCGAATAGATAAAAATGTAAGGGGGAGGAAATATGTACGCGGGAAGTTTTGTGGGTCCGGGCCGCGACGGCAACTAACGTTGTGCGCCGTGGGAGTAGGGGGGTGTCGGGTGTTAAGGTATAGAGTATAGTATGTAAAATAAATGAAGAAATGGTACGCATGTATATAAATGAAGATAGGGATAGAAGGCATGGGGCGGAAGGGAGAGAATGCAATGAGAAAATTCAGCCAGTCGTCGAGGCCGTAAAGATGTTCCCTTTCCATTCCAGCGTGTATAGTCCGTCCGTCCGTCCCGGTAGGTAAAGACTAAAAGAACCGTCGCTTGCCCTGCTTCTCGTCGACGGTGACCTTGATGTGCACATGCTTCGGGACCACGCCCTCGCGCGAGCACGGCTCAATGCTCCGCAGCCACTCGTCGCCGTCGTCCTCGTCCTCCGGGTCGCAGTCGTGGTCTGCACAGAAGCCCCCAGGCGGTGTGTCCACCCCGTTCGTGCTCGCGCCGTCCGAGTGCAAATGGCACCCGCACAACAGGCTGCTTGATTTGCCCTTGCCCTTGAGCAGGTCCGTCAGCGTGCAGCGCGCCGACGGCTCGACGAACAGCATCCGTCGCAGCGCGGGGCGCGTCTCCCGCGGCAGCAAGCGGAATATTGACTCTGCGCCGCCCCCGTGGAATGTCACCACGCTGTCCGTGCGCTGCCGCTTCTGCGGCACCTTCTTCTCTGGCGGCGTCGGTGTCGGCGTCGGTGTCTCTTGCGGCTCGGCGGTCAGCTCCCCCGCGACGACCGTCGTCGCGGCGTCCGCGGCCTGCTTGACCTGTGCGGTGTGGAACGCGTTGAATGTCGCGGCGCGCGCGCGCGGCGGTGACATGGGCACCCCGAGCGGCATCGTAGCCAAGCGCGGTGTCGGCAGCTCGTCCATATGCGACGTTGGCGTTGACGGGAACGTCAGGTCCGTATACGGCTCGCGCGGGCTCAGCGGCAGCGACTCGGTGGAGTTCCCCGGGCGCGCAAAGGTCAGTACAGACGGGTCCATCTCAACCTCTGTGGGGCTGTCGATGGTGAGCAGACCCATGCTCCCGATCACAGGGAGGGTCGCGGTGCTCTTGAACACCGGCTTGGCGCTCTCCAGCTGCATGCGACGCGGGCTCCCGAGCTCAGGGAGTTCCGCCGCGGAGGAGCCGCTGTGCGTCGTGAGGCGGGACGGGGGCTCAGTGATGGACGTGGAGCCCGAGTCGCGGTCGTCGGTGTAGCTGAGAACGGAATTGGTCTCGGACGAGTCGCGCGTGCTGGTCGAGTCGATGCCGCCGCGGGTCCCGTTCAAATGCGGGGAGCTCGTGCTGGCAGAGCGCTCGCGGGCGGGCGGCGGCGGATTTAGCGACGCGGTCGGCGGCATGGTAGTCCCACGCTTCGGCTTGGACTCGCCCGGCTCATCTTTCTTCACCCGTGGCGGGGGCTTGACCGAGAGATCCGGGTGGGCATTAACAAATGCCTTGAAGCTCGGGTCCGTCTTGGGATTCGGGATCGTCCATGGGAAGCGGCGGAGGACCATGCACATGAACATGATGCCGACGCTCCAGACGTCGGTCTTGCGCGGGTCGTACGGCTCGCCGCTCAGGACCTCAGGGGCGAGATACGGATCGCTGCCGACGATGCCGGTGGCGGGGGTGAGGGCTTTGCCAGGGTAGTGGAAGACAGTCGCGGTGCCGAAGTCGATGAGCTTGACGACATTGTCTGTGGTCATAACGCAGTTGTCAAGCTTGAGGTCGCGGTGGGCAAGGCCCATCTCGTGGAGGTACTCGACACCCTCGCAGACCTGGCGGAAGACGCAGTAGATCTCGGGCCGGCACATCTTGCCGGACATGACCACGCTGAAGAGATCAAATGGTGCGTATTCCATGACCTGCGTGTGGGGTTAAAACAAGAGAGACATCCCGACTCGGATTTGGAGCTGACCTCGTAGTAGTGGCCGTGGTCAGAGACAATATCCACAGTTGCGATGATATTCGGGTGCTTGAGGGTGGATCCGACACAGAACTCGGCGGTGACCTTTTTCTGATACTCCTTCTCACTCTCGCCAGTGCGCTTGGGGCGAAACTGCTTTACGGCAAAAATGGACCCGCCGGACTTTGTGCTGCCCTTTATGAGACGGACAGTGCCGCCTGCGCCGCTGCCCAGGACGCGGCCCCACTTGCCGTACTTTTTTGAGAGATGGGCCTGGGTCGCGTCGTGGAGAGAGTGAATTGGGGGATGGTGTGCGAGATAGCCATGGATAGAGGAGCGATGGCTCACTGGGGGACGTGACGGTGTATCTGGCTCGTCGCGGTTGGTGGCAGTGGGACTCGACTTTTCGCTGCGGGCGGGAGACGGGGTTCGATCCTTACTCTGTTTGATGGGTGCGGGTTTTACGTCCTTGTCCTTGCGCATAAGCGATCCGAGCTTGCTCTCGCGGAAATGGGACTTGTTCGCGCTCGATATGCTCTCTGGTCGCGGTGAGCCGGCGGGGGGGTCGAAATAGGGCGCCTTGGGTGTGCCAGCAGGGAGTGGGGAGGGTTCGGCGGCCTGGGAGAAGTTATGGTTGCTCGGAGAATGGGGAATGTGGTTGTTGAGGAAGCGCTTGAGATCGTGGAGCGGGCCATGCTGCTTGGACGGACCCGGGCCCGGGGGTGACGGCGACGGGGCTGCTTGGGGGACTAGGGAGGGTGGTGAATGTGCGCCAACGCTGTATTTTCTCGCAGGGGACAAGCGAAAGCGGGAGCGGGAGGTTGGAGACGGGTCCTGGGGCTCCGTGACCACCTCCGAGACGGGAAGGGTGGAAAGACGGAGAGTCTACGGGATGTCAGCAGGGACAATTTGGCCTGGTTGTGCGTACATTCTGGGCTGCCTTGGGAGACGGCAAGACGGTGCTCATGGTGGTCAAGAACGACTAACCGCAGAAACGAGAATGCGATCAGGGAGGACCGGACCGCAACAAACATACAACATAACATATCAATTATTTAAATAATCGGCTGTGCTACGCTCTATCCTTGGTCCTCCGCTTCCCGCTTCCGCTTCATCTCCCGCGACACACGGTGTTGCGCCGCTTCGTGCTTCGCCAACTCCAGAGGCACTTTGCTCACCGGGCTCTTCGATATCTCTGTCGCATCAAGTCAGCACACGCAGCGCATCAAAGACCATCAGCCTTTACCGTTCTTGAGGTCGTACCTGTCAGGTTCCATAAGTAAAATGCGCTTAAAAGGTGCACCGGCCCACTCACATCACTTCATCGTCGTCGTTCGTGAGGAACGTTATCGCAATTCCCTGCTTGCCCGCTCGCCCAGTCCGTCCTAATTCAAATGTCAGAAAACACGTTCTTTTCCCAAACAAACACTAAGCGTACCAATTCGGTGCACGTATGCCTCGATAGTCGACGCCATCTGGAAATTGATCACAAGGCTCACATCCTGCACGTCGATTCCGCGTCCCGCGAGATCGGTCGCCACGAGCACGTCGCAATCCCCATTCCGCAGCGACTGCAGCGACGCTTCACGCTGCTCCTGGTTCTTGCCCGAGTGCAGCGTCGCCGCACTCCACTGAATGCCAATTAGTATGCCAATTACATAGTCGGCCGCACGGACGCACGTTAGCCCGCGCAAGATCTTTGGCCACCATGTCCGCCGTCTTCTTCTGGTTCACAAACACGATGATCGGCGACGCGTACATCCCGCTGTTAAGAATCTCCAGCAGTTTTTGCCTGCCAAGCCAGTCAGCAATGTGGCGAAATCGACACGGAAATAATGACACCCACTTCTTCTTCTCGTCTCCGCTCACAAACTCCACGCGCTGCTCCACCGTGTCCACAGCGCGTCCGGCCTCACCAATCGTAATCACGGCGGGCTTCCGCAAGTATTTGCGTGCGAGCCGCTCTACCGCCGCGGGCATTGTCGCAGAAAATAGCGTCGTCACCCGCGTCCGCCCACGCTTGATCATCGTCTCCCCGTCCACATCCATCTGCTCCCCTGCGTCTTCGCCCTGCATCGTCTCGGACGGCAGCGCGTCCAGGATGAATGTCAGGTCCGCCTCGAATCCGAGATGCACCATCCGGTCCGCTTCGTCCATGACCACATATCGGCACTGCGAGAGCACCAGGACGTGTCGTTCAATTACATCCTTCAGCCGTCCCGGCGTCGCGATAATTATTTCCGCTCCTTCGCGCAAATTGAATTGTTGCTCTTCCACGGCCCGCTATAATGCACGCGGTCACATTAGCACGCGCTCTCTCTGTAAATAGAAAATTACCATACTCCACCGACGATAGACACACACTTGAAACCCAGCGGCGTCGCAAACTTGCGTGCCTCAGACTCGATCTGCTGTGCCAACTCCCGCGTCGGCGCCAAGATGAGGGCATACGGCCCCAGGTGACGATTGTCGTCCGTGAATGGGGCAAGATTTTCAATGAACGCGAGCATCGGGATCACAAACGCCGCCGTCTTGCCGGATCCTGTCGACAGTTCAGTGAGCTCCTGTAACCGTTCCTGGGTCGGGCATACCTGTTTCAGCAATACCGATGATGTCCCGATTCTGGAGACCAATGGGGATCGCTTGACGTTGAATAGCAGATGGCTCCTTGTAGCCAATCTCATCAATGCACTCCAGGATGGTTTTCGGAATGTCGGATTCAGCCCACGACCGCAGAGGGTGCGGGATTTGTCCACCTGTGATTGGAATGAGCAAAAAAAAAAAAAGCGGGAGGAGAAATAGTGCGCGACAAACCTCTGGCAGATATACTGAAATCCTCTCTGAAAATACGCCAGTCGCGCTCCTTCATCTCCTCTAACGGCTTCTCTGTCCAATGCCTCTCGTCCAACCCCGCCTTTGCCGCCTTCCTGCGCTCCATGGCATCAGCGAGGTGACTAGTATCAGCGGCGCCATTACCCGAGGTCCTCCGAGGCCCCGTCCCGCCCCCGTCGTCCATCCCCGCGAGCCGGCCGCGGCCAAACATGACCTGCGCGCCCTGCCTTTGCATCCCGACGGCAGCGGGCGCGTCCTCCGCCATCGTGTCGTCCTGGTTGTCCCAGTCAAACACAAACTTGCGGTCGTTGATCTTGCGCATCTTGCGCTTCTTCTTGTCCACGCCGAGGTAGCGCGATCGGATCGCGGCACGGTCCGTGTCGGTCATCGGCGGCTCGTACGGCGTCGTGGGCTCGGGGAGCGTCCCGTTTGCGCTGGCGTGTGCTGGTACGGGCGGCGGGGGCATGGATGTGGAGGTTGACGCTGCACCGGGCTTGCCACGGTCTGCGCGCGGGCCAGTGGGGACGTTCTGGTAACCTTCACGGGGTGCGGCCGGCGCAGCTGGAGCCGCCGGAACAGCAGGAGGGGGAGCACGGCGGTTGTCGCGACGGCCATGGCGGTTGTCGCGCTCGGGATGGCCGTATCTATCGTCGTCTGTACAACTGTCAGACCTTTTCTCGTTCACAAAATAAAATTGACTGACTCCGGCCATAACGACTGGACGATTGGCTGCTGCGCTCTTTGGCTCTGAGCTCTTCGGCCTCTTGCTCGAGTGCTGCACGGTCTTTCCGCGCAGACTCATCCTTTTCCTTCTGCTCGCGGATTTCCTGGGCGCGCTTTGCGATGGCGAGCTTTGCGCGCTCTTCTTTGGAAAGGAATTTCGGCTGTGAGCGCCGATTGAAAGGGAAATTCGGACGAGGAAATTGCGGGCATACCTTTGAAGCAGCCTCCTTCTCCTGCTTCTGCTTTTGCAGCAGCGACTCGATAGACAAGGGCTCTGAGCGGTTCATGGGGGGAAAGAGAGAATGGTACCGATCACGGCTTACATACACCAGTTGCTCTTTCAGAGCTCATGTCTTCGCGTTCGGAGACGCCAGAACCGAGTCGGGTGCAGGGCCGCAGGAACAACACAGGCGTACAGCTCCTCGACAACGAGGGCGGCATCTCAGACCAGCTCGAAGTCTGCCTCAAACACATCTTTGGCAAATTCGACTCTCTTTACTCCTTGCAATATCTGACCGCCTCCAAGGGAAATATTGCATTCCTCCAGCCCCAGTGCCAGTGGCCGCGGACAACCGGGTGCTGCTCGTGCCGCCAGAGGGCGCGTATTTGTCCCAAGAAGGCCTAGATGCCTGGGCGCGCGACACAAACGGCGCGCCATTCTCTCAGGAGACCAAGGAGGAGCTCGTCGAGTTTCTCGATGTCACAGACGACGGCGAGCTAACGTGTGTGCCACTACCACACGGCCATTCGACGTCAATTCATCTATTCATCTGCAGGTTCAAGGGCTTCCTGCAAATATACCAGCTGCAGACCGAAAACGACGAGGAGGAGACCTGGCGAGATCTGGTGCGCTGCTGTCTCTCCTAACCCGCCCCGCTCATCCATTCTTGCAGTCCAACCATGGGTTCGACCGGACGCTGCGGCTTGTCGCGACGAGAACGGAGGAAGTCAACGACGGCGGCGCGTCCAACGACCCCCAGCCGTGAGTCCCCCTCCCTCTCAATCCTCACTCATCCATCGTACCTATGATCCTCCCGACAGACCCGCCGATACCAATGGGACATAGATGATGAATGACCCTACCTTATTCTATACCCGCACCCGTCCTGTAAACGGTGACGATCCTAACGCCTAGAATCTAATGACGACGCACACAAACATCGAGCAAGCGCGTGTGTATTATATGGCTATTCGTTACAAATGCGTGTACAACAACAAAAGAGGATCAGGTCAAATACAGTTTACTCCCGCCCCGCCTTCAATAAATCTCGCAGATTGTCGGACAGCACCGGCATGCTGAGCGTCGTGTCCGCGACGGCGGGAGCACTTCCCTGTGTGCCCCGTCGACGCAGACCGCTGGTCGAGGGCGTCTGCTCCTCGGCGCGCCGGCGGTCGATGTCCGCGACTAGCTGCGCAAACGAGAGGAACAGCACCTCCGCCTGCGCAAGCGTGCTGTCGAGTTCGATCGTCATGCTCAACTCGTTGCAGTACTGTGTTAATTGCTCCGTTAATCTCTGATCACCTGAAATAAAGCAACAAACAGACCTTGAGAATCTCGTCAAACTGTAGCAACGTTAGTTCAATGGAAAGAGGTATCACGGATCGTGCACACCTCGACCAAGTACCGCAGGATTACGTCTCGATGGGATTCAAGAACAGCCAGAGCAACAAAGAGCACAAATTCATTGCTGTAATAGTCTGTCCACAGCACCTCCCAAAGTCGTAAGACATCGTCGAATGGAAACTCGCGCTTGAACGCGATGAGGACCCAGCTATACTTTTTGTGTTAACATCAATGTTGGTGGGACTCGAATCATCCATACCGGAAGCAGAAAAACAGGTTCAGGCCGTCGGTTTTCTCTGTGAACGAAATTATTTAGTGGCGTATCCACCCAGAAGCGGACAACGAACCTAGATGTCGATACAGCTCGGGATCCATAACCTCAATGAGCTCCTGGAGTGTCAGCAACTGCTTCTTCATCCCACTCTGGTCCCGCAGGAAGTTTTGTTTCTAGGGCACAAATTTGTCAAGCTCGACGTACCGAGTGAAGAAAAATTCGCACCATCCGATTCATGAACTCCACAAAGCACCAGAACGTCAGCTCCTCGTCCGCAGCCATGACGACGTACACGGGCGCGCAGAGGTCCGACATGCCCTGGACGTAACCTTCATAACCTTCCCAGTCAGCAGTGAACGCGACGGTCGTCTCCGACAAGTAACGACGAACCGAGCTCCTTCTCATAAAAGTTGTACGTCAGCAGGATCCCCGCGAGGCGGTCGATGTGCTCGTTCGTCGGGCTCTGTGCGCCAATGTCCGCCATTTCAGGCGAGATCGTCGAGTACCGCTTCGCTCTTTCCTTCTCGTCGTCCATCGCGGCGGTCTGCGCCGCGGACGGCGTCGGCGTCGGCGTTGAGAAGAGCGGCTGCGTGCGGTCCGTCCTCCGGCAGTCGACGTCGATGCGGTGGCGCTCCTACATACGAAAAAAATAAATATGCAAATAAATGGCGGGATGGGGAACGAGAGGACCTCAAGCGTATCCGCGCGGTCGAACACCTCGGGGACGCCGCACCACTCGTCCTTCGTGGTGTGGTACAATTTCCTGCATTTTTTCATCAGCTTGGGGGGCTGATCCAGACGAGCATATATTACCGTTTCGCCTCCCACAGCTCGGCGCGCTCCCCGTCCGTAACATCCCACTCCATGACGCCCAGAACAAACGGCCACACCCGTTGCCTCAGCGTCCCCTTTGTGTCCACTCCCCGCCGAAACACCTCTCGCTTCATGTGCTCAAAGCGCACAGTCGGCTGTCCATCCTCAGCAAACCATCCACCCCATGTCTTCTCATCCACGGGGTGCACGGGGTCGCGCGACGTCCGCGGCGTGGGGAGGTTCGACGTCGAGTGTAGCAGCTCGAAGATGCCCAGCGAGGAGCTCTCCTCCGCGACGCCTGCTGCAGAGGACGCGGGCAGCGCCTGCGCCTCGCGCCGCCGCGCACGCTCGCCCTCCTCCGCCACGATGCGTGCCCACCGCGCGAGGTACACCCGCGCACTCTCGAATTCACCCACGCCGCTCTTGTCCACCCAGCTGCCCCACTCCCACTCGCCATTCGCATTGACCAGACTCCGCACGGGGTCGGGCAGGTGCGGCACGATGGGCTTTGCGAGCGGGTGCGAGAGGATGTTTTGCGCGGCGTGGCGCGTGGCGCGTGTGATGTTCGAAAACGACTGCAGGAGAGCAGTGCGCGCCTGGGAGGAAGACTGTGCGTTGGACGCCGGCGAGGCGAGGGAGCGGTGGAGGACGGATGAGCGGTGGGAGTACGGATTAGGGGACAGGGTTATTGGAGGCGAGGATAAGGGTCGTGGTCGCCGATGTGCGGGGATGGGGGAATGCGAGTTCGCATAGGATGATTGGGCCAAAATGTCATCGACCGCGTCGTCGGCGAAGAGCTGTGTTGAATGCGCTTCGATGTCGGCTCGAGACGGGTCTGGATAATATATAATATTAAAGGCTTGTTAAAATGAAAGATTGTACAAAGCCACAGACCAACGAGGAAGAGGGACGGCTGTAGGGTGGAACGAAGTAGATGTGAGTACGACCGCAGGCGCGCCAGTAGATGTTCCCCGCCCCATGAATTATTCGGCCGCGGGCTGGGGGCTGCCGGCGAAGTCGACGGCGGGGGCGGATACGATGTGACATTATTCCGCTTCTTGACTGGAGGCGGGGGCAGTGTAAAGGAGCGGGACTCGTCGTCGTGAAAGTGGAGTGTCGGGAGCGTGTCGCCGTTAATGAGGTTTATACCGACAGATCCGTCTGTGAGATAGTCAAGGAGGAGTACCTGAGCGAATGCCGAGACGTACACCAGGAAGAAAGTGTCGGCGCGTGGATGATGAGAGAGTATATGGACGTCAACGGGACGGAGAATGCGTAGGATTCTGGCCGCTGCGTCGGGAGGTCAATAAGCACCACATCTTTGCAGCCAAATTAGCTATATGTCCTTCCAGTGACAAGCCGCTGCGCACCGTCATCCTCCTCGTCTAGTGCCGAGTTCTCCTCGACTTTGGCGAACTTGTCCCACTCTGTGGCGCCCTTCTCGTTGAGCAGCGTCTCTGGAATCCACGCAAGCAGATAGGTCGGATTCGCGGCCTCCTAGAATGGCGGTTGGCGGACGCATCATGATAATGCACTTGTGCACGTACGCGTTTCACGAGGGCGACGAAGCCCGGGATGTTGTCTCGCGCGTACGCAGTCGGATTGACGTAGACCTTTGACTTTACATAGACCAAGCGGTACTTGTCCTCGAGGTTGAACTGGGCGTCTGTGTGCTTGATCTCGACCATTGAGCCGGACTAACAGCACTCCTAAATGAGGGATAGTGGGGAGATGCGGGGTACGCACTGAGAGGGTTGAAAGGGCGCTATCGAAAGACGAGGAACGGAAGTCCTCCGCCATCTTTGACTAGACTGCTGTGCCCGCAGTGAGTAGGCGGTCCGGTATACGTCATTGATCCGTCCAACTACTACACACACCGCTATCTATTTCTACTCTCATCCTTGGGAAAAACCTGTCGCACATTGATATTTATGCGCGTCGTGCCCATGTACTCCGCAAATGGCGCCCACCGCGGTTCATCAGGCTGCGCCGCTAGATGCGCGGGCAGTGTGTTTTCCAGAATTCGGGGGACACCTTTACAATGATCAGCGGTGGTGTGTAGAGGAAGAAAGACCAACCATGAAATGCCCGTCGGCATGCGGGGCCCGACATGATCACGGCATCGCCGGAGCGGAGTAGAATTGGAACGGGTTCGGTGTCCCTGGTTAGGCCGCCGATGAGGAACACGGCGGCGTTGCCGAGCCTGGGAGTTGGTCAGACTGGGAACGAAACAGAATCGGAAAAAAAAGACATTACGAGATGGAGACGAGTGGTGAAGTCGCGCATACTTCGGAACGGTCAACATGCGCCATAAGAGTGTCCTAGAATACAGGTCTGTGAATGGCCCTTGAAATTATCAGCCACCAACCTTTGTCTGGTAAAAATTGACGATTCCAGCATCAGGCTCTGCAATAACCTCAGTCGGATTTTTGGGCGGCGCATAGACGCGTACCATAATCCTCCCTCCATGTCTTCCATTCGGGTCCTCTTTCGCCCCAGTCCGACGTGTCCGACGGACCGTAAACCTGCTGCCAATCCACAGAGTTTACCGCATTCCGGCACACATCTCCAAGAACATCGTCTATCCTACCCTTCCCTTTTGTAAAATCATATTGTTTCGTACCCCAGTGATAATACTGTCCGCGCAAAGCATCAGGACGGCAGCAAAAAGTACAACCAAAATATCAGCACCCATCCGATGTTCGCCCACCGCAACTTGTGGATGAGCGCAGACGCAGCCAGGGGCTGCACAGTTGCTGAGGGGGTCGATGGTGGCTTCGGCGTGGCAGAAAGCGTAAGGAAGTTGTCCGGCGTCGCTGGCGTGTTGTTCACCAGCTGACGGGGCCCTGAAGCCTCTTCCGTATGAGAGGCGCTAGTCGACGCCCGCGGTTGTACGCAGATATCCTGACTCGGATCTCGTCTTGCACGCTCACACACATTCCACAGCCCGTCCTCTGGCAGGACGTAGTGGACATCCAAGTTCGTCTCGTTCGGTTGGCGCGCATGGTCCACAAGGGACCATCGAACGAGCTCCCGCTGCTTCCCGGGAGCCAGAAATCCAGGCAGCAGAACGAGTCCTGGAGCGACATGAATAACTCTTGAGGATCACGCAGGGAAACCAGCACCTGGGATGCGCGGGGTGGTATAAGCTTTTATGTTCGAGGAGGACGCCTTCTGTGTAAGTTCGCGGTAATCTAGGGCGTCTGTAGCACCCTTCCAGATGCCCGCCTGGATTTCTGCGGCGCGGGTATCGTCTAAGAGCGCGAGATCTAGGACGTTGGAGAGGTCGGGCGGCGGGAATCGGGCCTGGTACGCGAGGGTTGGCCACGGACGGAGTCAATTTCTACCTGTACCAGCTCACCTTGAAGCGTTTCTCGGCGGCTCTGAACGGCGTCCAGTCTAATTCTACGTCGTTCGGCCTGTTCCGGGTTGAATTTATATATTGTCGCATTGCCTAGCCAGATAAATATATATGTTGCGGCGAATTGACTAGCAGAGCAGCACCTTCTTGTAGGCATGGCTAGAGGGATCGTGAAGGGACATGTTAAATAAGTGGTGTAACTGTAAGCGGATATGCCGAAAGTATGACATCGTCCATTCTTGCCTCCGTATAATTCTGGGCCAGTTATCCTATGTCACTATGGCTTCCCCGTCCCTCGCCAGCACTTCTCGCCCGCTCACATAGAACCGCCGCAACAAACCACCTAATCTCCTCTCTTGTCCTCCGACCCGTTCTTTCCCGATCCTCCGCCGCGCTTTTACGGCCTCGGCGCTTACAGAGCTCGAAATCCACCACTCAATCCACTGCATCTGTCCCAGCTGACCCTCAAACTGCTACCGAAGTCAAACCGAGTCCCCCAGCGGCAAAGGAACCTCCAAAAGGGCCCCTCCTAGCGCGCATTTGGAAAAAAGTCAAGCATGAAGCGGCACACTATTGGCACGGCTCGAAGCTGCTCGTCTCTGAAGTGCGCATCTCGGCGCGGCTGCAGTGGAAGATTCTGCACGGCGAGACGCTCACGCGGCGTGAGCGGCGACAGGCACGATTTCTTCCGCGACTTGCGAATTTAAGCTAATATTTTCTCGCTGTAGTTGAAGCGCACGACGCAGGATCTGCTTCGGCTTGTACCGTTTGCTGTGTTCATCGTCGTACCCTTCATGGAGCTGCTCCTCCCCGTCGCGCTCAAACTTTTCCCCAACATGTTGCCGTCCACATTCGAGGACAAGTACGCAGCTGTAAGTATTGTGCGAACCGACTCTTGAATTTAAATTCATGTCTTCACAGGAGGAGAAGCAACGCAAACTGCTCCGCGTTCGGCTCGACATGGCTAAATTCTTGCAAGAAACTCTCCGCGAATCCGGCCTCAAGGCAAACGCCCACATCGTCGGCAGCGACGCGTTCAAAGAGTTTTTCCGCAAGGTACGTGCCCTCATCCCCACTCTGCTGCTTTGTCTCAAGAAAAAATGAATATCTAGGTACGGTCAACCGGAGAATCACCCTCGGCCGCAGACATCATCAGCGTCGCCAAGCTCTTCGACGACGACCTCACGCTCGACAACCTCTCGCGTCCGCAGCTCGTGTCTATGTCGCGCTACATGGGCCTCAACGCGTTCGGCACGGACAACTTCCTCCGCGGCGCGATCCGCTCGCGTCTCCTTTACCTCAGGCGCGACGACCAGCTGATCGCGTCCGAGGGCGTCGACGAACTGTCGACGAGCGAGCTCCAGCACGCGTGCCAGTCCCGCGGGATCCGCACGGGCGGCGTGTCCCCCGCGCGTCTGCGCGAGGAGCTCGAGAACTGGATTCAACTGCACCTGCAAAACCGCGTGTCGGGCGTCCTCCTCGTACTCGGCCGTGCGTTCCATTTCGACAAGAAGCCAGGCGAGTCGGAGGACGGTAAGACGGCGGTCATCCAGAGCTTGGAGAGCGTGCTGAGCGGCTTGCCTGATAATCTGGTTGGTTGCATATGTATGACACTTGGATTTCTTCTGACGGGGAGTATTCTAGCTTAACGAGGCCGAGCTCGAGGTCGACTCGGACAAGGCCAGTTATAAACAGAAGCTCGAGGTGCTGCAGCAGCAAGAGGAGCTCATCGAGGACGAAGAGGAGCAGGAGCAAAAGGAGGAGGATGCACGGCGGGCGAAGCGGGAGGCAGACGAGCTCGAAGCGCGCACGGCGCAGTCTCTCTTGCCTGATTCTGAGGTATTTTAACCACTCCAGCCTTCTAACCGCACCGGTCCTTAACAATGTTCAGCTCCTGCCCGAGATCGAGGAAGACAATGCCCGGATGACCACTGAACAGCTGAAGGAGCTCAGCGAGGCCATGTCGATCCTCTCCACAAAGTCCAGTGTCCTGAAGGAGCGAGACGAGCTGCGCGCCCTGATGGAAGAGAATCTGCAGGCCGAGGAGGTACACATGCTCCGTTCAGTACACAACCGCATAATTAATGCTACATTTTTAGGACCCGAAATCGCCTTCGGGCGCCCTGACGAAGCGCATCCGCAGCATGCTCACCAAGATCGACAAGCAGCTGGAGGAGTACGACGCGCGTGTCGGGAGCTCGCTGCAGCTTATCTCCGCAGACGCGCAGGGGCGTATATCCGTACAGGACCTAGAGAAGGCGCTGGCCGTGATCAAGCACAAGCCGGACGACGAGGTGGGCCAGGCGGTGATTCAAAAATTGGATGTGGACAAGGACGGCTTCGTGAGTCGTACGTTTATTCACACCGTACCGGATGACTCATGAGATTTATTTAGGTGGAGCTGGAGCACGTTCTGGGCCTGGTGAGAGAGGAGGGGCTCGGTGCGCATTCTCCACTTTCGCACCGTTCGCAACTGACCTGGCTGGACAGGTATCGTGATGGACGATGCACAGTCGATCCTGGGCCAGGGCCGCGAGATCAAAAACTCCAAGCCGCGCAAGGAAGATATCGTAAAGGACGAGGAATCATAGATTGTACACCATCCTTTACGATGAACGTAGACTGTACACCCTACTTCCGTCCGCGAGTTGTATATGGACAATGCGACTGCCGGATTATATTATGGTACATTGCAGAATATATTAATGAATATCGATGTTCCCCGCTCAATCAAGACGAGATTTAGCGTCCGGAGTTTTTGTGCGTGACTCTCGACCCTTGAGCAACGCGGCCTCGCGCCGCAACTCGGCTGCGTCCTCGTCGTCGGAGCGCTCGGCCCAGAAGCGGCCTGCTTGGAGGACGAGCACGCCCGTCAGCGCAACGCTGCACATGAGGTGGTTGGACGCGAGGCCGAGTGTCGCGGTCCGTAGGGCGCCCGGAAACGGATCGTCCTTGAGCTCATGCGCCGGCAAGGTCGAGAATTCAGATATGATGACTGCGAAATTTGATAAAAAATAGTGTGCGCAGTCGATTTGATGAGGGACGCACTGGGAATGACGGAATACAGATAGAGGACGACCGTCGTGCCAAACAGGACTGCGACAAGTCAGGATCGCTGGAGCAAGGCACGGATGGGACCCACAGATGCTGCCCCCATCAAACATAAGGTTGCCCGCCGCGCGGTCGTTGAGGCTCCATAGGATTGTCGCTGCACCAAGGGTGACTATGGCACCCAAAAAGTAGAATATGAATGGAGGCCCCTTTGTGAGGATGGAATAGTAGAGGGCAGCTGTCCAGAGATGTTCATCGGTTACAGGGGACTTCCAGAGGGTTAATGAGTCTGCGATCCAGTGGGTAAAGAGGGAGCCTGGAAACAGTGAGCACGGTGGTAAGACACAGGAGATAACTTACCCAGCAAGAAGCTCGTCACACAGACCACTACGATAGCGCGAAGACCCATGTTTTTTCAATTTTTGGTGCGAGAGCAGGCACGATCGACCCTTCAATCAATCACATGCCATTGCCAATGGTTGTTTGTACAGTCAACAGGTCCGAGTCTCTCCGTGTTGCGTGTCTTGCTTGAACAGCCTTGAGCCTTGACGACTCGAATCTCGGGTCTTACTTCTGAATGCATGCACGCGAAAGGAACAAGACTCGCGCAACAGGCCATTTGAACGAACTCTATAGGGACTCTTGCGGAATCTTGCCACCGAAGTCTTGAGACTTGACGGACCTTGAGCCCTTGAAGCGCGTTCGCCTTCAGTCTTGAGTGGTCTCCGACCGGGGTCTTGAACCACCCCAGCATTGATGTGTCGTCTCACCAAGCGCCGTTCAGAATCTTGCGCAGTCTCTCCTCAAGGTCTTGAATCTTGCCGCGTCTTCTGCGTTGCCCTGACGGTCGCATCACGGCTTGAGGTTTTCTTGGAGGACCTTGCGTACTAGCGCCGTCCTGGATCTTGGAGAAGTATCCCACTGGAGGTCTTGGAATGCAGTATTGAAAGCGTGCTCTTGGGTCTTGTGCAACGAATCTTTAGGCATGGACGTCGTCTTGGTTCTTGTACAGTATCCTATCGAGGTCTTGGGCACTCGCCCAGCGTCGTTCGAGGCTTGGGGCGAGGGAGGACCTCGCCGTGGAGCTGGCTGTGGTCCTGATTCTTGTTAAGCGAAGTCTTGGGCACTTGCCCAGCGTCGTCCGTGAGAAGTCTTGGGCGTCCATTGAAGGCGTGGCTACCTCGCCGTGGAGAGACTGGCTGTAGTCTTGATTATTGTTAAGCAAGGTCTTGGGCACTCGCCCAGCGTCGTCCATGACTTGAGGCGAGAAGGCTTGGATTGAAGGAAGGTGTCGCTCGGGGATTGGGACCTCGCGGTCGACGAAATATGGTCGGCGATGCCAACGATGATCTGGATGCATGTACGCGCAAGGAACAAGCTCGCGTAGGCGGAACAGCGAGCAACAGGTCAGCGACGGATAGGCCAGGAGTGGGCGACGTACAGGTGGTGCGTTGATCAAGTGGGCGACGGGAGGAGCAGGCAATACGAAGTGAGTCGCATTTCGAACACGGCGAGCAAGATGGAATGTCGTCAGCGTGTGCTCGGGTGGGACAGTGGAGGGTGCTTACCGATGGAGGAACAGGACCACAGATGGAGTCCCTGGCTGGCGAGGCGCTTGGGAAAGAGGTGAAGGGCGAGATGATGGGGGTGCGGAAGAGAGAAGTGGGGCTGACAAGATTCAAGTTAACAAGTGACTTTGCTGGTGTTTGTTCTTCGTCATTTCCATTTATTTTTTGAACTTCCAGAAACATGACATTGCAGTCCCGTGGAATTCATCTGTTCTCTCGACGAGGAACTCATCCCTTTCTTCGCGGCGTAGTTTCAAATGGAACCTTGTATGATCTGCAATAATCATTCCAGTGTTCCTTGCAACTTGATTCGTTCGCTTTCAGTCGTTTTCCGGTTTATTCCCCGAGTCTTCCGTTTTCTTTTGCGGGTGTAGGGAGGAAAGCCGTTTTGGGACTTTGGTTATCTTTGGTGCACACGTGGTCGTGTCCATAATGACCGATTCAATACTCAAGTATATCTGGTCAAGAGACAGCATTCGGTCTCTCAGATTGACGCCGCACATAACATAGTCGTGATCCATTCGAGTGAACTTTGCGTCCCAAGTTCAATTCAGTGGACAATGAAACCAGATTCTAATCAAGAAACAGCGGTCACGTGGGCCCCCCAGGCGCCGGCATGAACGAGAGGAATCAGACTGCAAGCGTAATCACCTACGTCATCGGATTTTCGTTTAAAGGTCCTCGTAAGATCTTGCACTCTCTCACCACTCCCATATTCTACAATGGTACGAAGCCGTGTGCTTGCCTTTCGCTTTTTCTAACCCAGTTGCACTGGCAGGCCTTCACCGCTTCAGATATCCTCAAGATCATCGTTGCTATAATCTTGCCTCCGTTGGGCGTGTTTCTCGAACGCGGATGTGGTGCAGACCTGCTCATCAACATCCTGCTGACGATTCTTGGTTGGATTCCGGGTGTCATCCACGGTATGTCCTCTGGCACCAACGTATGGACCCCGACTGACCTTTCCCAACAGCCCTCTACATCATTCTCAAATATTAGTACTGAGAACTGCAATGGACTGCCACGAACTTTAGTGACGATTAACAAGTAATACGTCCTTCTCCTCCATGCACTCTGTATTTACCAATTCACAATTGCTTAACGCGGACAGATTGTGAAATCGCATGAGATGACGAAGGCGGCTGCATTGGTAAGCAAAAAAAAAGAATTTCGTCATCATCCTCGACCCGATATGAGAATGGCATTGGAGTGCCAGTTTGGATATTCGATTCAATGAGGAGGTAGACTTCCTTGCGTGACTTGGCAGATGGGAGAAAGTAATAATTACGGCCATCGAACGGAAGAAGATACATACGGGAAGTCAAGTAGAGCCGGGAAAGCCAGGGGCGTTGGGAATCGAAGTAGGAATGTATTAGATAGGCCGTTTTGAGAACTTGCCCTACATATGAACGAGAAAGTCTAAAGACCATAAATGAATGTTGGGACGATCGATTGCTGTTCTGGTTGGAGAGAAGAAAGCCGCGGCGCGTCAAGCAGTGTCACAATTTCAATCAGATGTTACAGTTCGCGTCTCGGGAGGTCCCGGGGCGGCCCGGCGTTCTACAGACAAAACCAAACAATCTCCAGCTCTTGAGCCAGTACCACCACCAACCACCCTCCACTCAATTCCCACGAGAAATGGTACGAGACCACGCATCGTCGTTGGAATTCGCTGACGCATCTGCAGGCCTTCACCGCTTCAGATATCCTCAAGATCATCGCTGCTATAATCTTGCCTCCGTTGGGCGTGTTTCTCGAACGCGGATGTGGTGCAGACCTGCTCATCAACATCCTCCTTACGATTCTTGGTTGGATTCCGGGTGTCATCCACGGTATGTCCTGGGAACGTACGGACCCCGCGACTGACCTTCCCAACAGCTCTGTATATCATTCTGAAATACTAAGCTCGGGACGTGAAAGAACGATAATAACGACTAGTTTTTGTACCGTACATATTCGACCCGCTCAGTAGTAACAACGCATGAATGCATGCCTTTATTCGCTCTCGCTCTCCTGCTCGTCAAACTGCTGAATCATACGCGCCCCAACCGCCCAACACCGCTTCACATTTTCCGTCGTAGGACCGCCCACAAGTCCTGTGCCCTTTGCCGACGGCAGCGCATACCACGCCCGGATGTCGTCCTCCTCCACGATATCCGTCTGATATAATTCAGCCAGGATTTGTCCGAAAAGCGGAAAGCGCTCGGATGACGCGCAGTGCATCTGTAATACGAAATCGCGTCACTCATGGCGAAAACACGATCACGCGCCACAACATACCTGTAGCGCGAGCACCGTTTGTACCGCGTCCACACCCCCAATTTTGTCGATGAGTTCTCCCCAACGCCCAATGACGCGGCTGATTTCCTTCCGTTGCGGCAGCGCGCCTTCAACGATCCCGATGTGCTCCACAATCGCAGATATCACTGCCTCCCGGACGAGTGGGAGAGGAACATTGCTCGCCATCCGAAGCGTCTTCAGTTCAACCGCCGCATTGTCGACGGAATGCCCCTCTTCAAATGCACGTTCGAGCGACTGCGCGACTTCTATCCGGAACTCTTTCAATTGCATAGTGCCCGGGGGTAGTAGCACGTCGAGCGTAGGCGAGGCCAACGGGGTACCCGTATCCGTCGGAATATGGAAGTCGCTAGTCGACTCGTACCCGGAGCTTTCGCTCTCCTCATCCGACGATTCGGATCCCTCGTCAGACAGCTCCAGATCCGAGCCGTCATCACCTGCGACGAGTCAAGTCCAAAAACTTGAGCAAGACAGGCAGCCGCGCGCACCTAGCCGTCTCACACACTGGTTTTTGTAGTTGTCGATACTGTCCCCGTCGTCCTCTTCCGAGGGGCCCCGCGGCCACACAATGGCGTTCGAGTCTTTCCCCAACATTGACGATCCGGTGTCCTGGTCTAGTCCAAAAATGAGTGCATGCCAAGTGGAAGAGGGGTAAACGCACTGGCTTCAACTTCCTCGATGTCCGAGTCGTCGCTGTCTTCATCCGCGGGAGTCGTCTTGTCCCTTCTTTTCGATAACCGCTCGAAAGGGTCAAGGACCGCCAGAGGGCCGACCATTACGCCGTCGCCCACCAAGCATCCCTTCTCTATCCGTGTCTTCTCCTTGATTGTGACGCCCGCACCGATGATGCTGCGTTTAACAACGCACTGAGCGCCGATAACCGTGCCATCAAAAATAAATGACCCGTCGATAATGGTCCCCGCCCCGATGACACAGTTCCGCCCAATCACTGAACCGGTGATCTGTACATTTTCCAGGACTTTCGTAGAGGCCCCAATTAGCGTATTGTTCCCGATTTTACTTGTCCTAATGTTCAGGGATTTCAGGCCAGGCCTGTGATCAAGGAAAACAGGGACGCACCGTGCTAAGGAGACAGAATTGTCGTTAGCGACGTATTTGTTCCCTCGAGCATGCCGATAGACGTGTCCGCCGGGGTGGTTGTCGTCTGGGACAAGGGGGAATGTCCACCGCGAAAGGATATCTTTGCTGGTGTACAGATGTTCAAAGGGAGCCCTCCGAACACACCAGGCAACATTTACCTGATGGATTCGTAGCTCTTTGTATCCTTTACGCGCGCAGCGTACCCGTCTTCGGCGACGTAGCAATATATATTTTTCATCAGCAAATCCGATGTCAGAACACCGTGTAGAAAGTCTCTCCGGATATCCTCGTAGTCGAAGTTATCTTGGAATAAAGAGGGGACCTGTTAAAATGAGCAGGCGAAGTGACGGAATACCGACCTCCACGAACCTCAACTGAACAGACATCTATAGAACAATCGATGAGGTCGTTGCGAATCTCAATCTCGGGATGCGCTTCGAGTAATTCACGAGGGATTCGCGTCATGGTGGTCGGGGGATATGCGGAAACGGGCTCGTAATGTAGGCATTCGGAGGTTTCTGCATCGAGCACGAAAACGGACGCGTCACCTTGCGGTCTGACGACAATTATATAAGTTATACGGCCATTTGAGTACATCCTCACCTCGTCCGATGCGCGGCCCCGCTTTCTTTCACGACCATAGTCATGATCGCGTCCTTGTTCGTCTTCCGCCGCTCCTTGTGCACGCGCACGACCTCGTCGATCCGGATATTGCTGACCAGATCGCCCATGACGAGGACAAAGTCGCTCGTCACTAGTCCGCGAGTGTAGACGTCCCGCATGGCGTCCCCCACGGAGAACGTCTCCTTCGCGGTCATAATGGGCATAATTTTAATGCCCGAGCCTGGCCGGGACCACTTGGACTCCCTGCACAAGTATAAGACGCGTCGCAGTGCGTAGCGGCCAGCTCACCGTATAGCCGTCTTGACCTGCTCGGCGTGGGAGCGACATATCACGAATATCTCCTGCACGCCCGCGAGCGCAAGGCTCTCAAAGGTCCAATCTAACAGCGGCGCATTGCATATCGGCAAGAGACACTAGCATTCTATCGTCAAGAAGAGCAACAGGACGGGGTGGGGCCGTACTCGAGGTTTACGCGTCGTCAGAGGCCGGAATCGTTTATCAAAGCTGTCTGCAAGAATGACTGCTTGTAGAATCTAAATCGCGTGTATTGGTTGGCAAGAAGACAGAGGGCACACATGCACTCGAGCCGAACCTCATCCTCCTCGTCTATCAGTTTTTCTTTGCCACTTGCAGCCTTGGGCGCCATTGAACAGAAACGACGAAGAGAGCAACTTTCAATTCAAAATGACTCGCGATTCCTTACATAAGCATCGCAATCCATAAGCGCGTGTAAATGTGAGCCCCGTCTATGTATACCTAGGTAGTCTACACATGTCACGACTTGTTCTTTTTGCGTTTCTTCGCCTCACGCATGTCAGCGGTCCCCTCGACTCTATTAGCTTTCCCCGCCTTCTTGTTGACAACTCTGGTCAGCGCCCGCTTCGTCTCACCATCAGGGAAGCTGGACAAGTCAAAGTAGTTGGTCGCAAAGTCCAGCAGCCTGAAAAGTAAAAGTCAGCGCCAGAAAGGTTGAAAAGATCCAAACACACCATTCGGGTCGGATTTCAGTTACCGTCCGGATATATGGTCGTGTCGTCAAAACAAACTCGTTGAATATAACCCATTCGGGCTGTGTATCCATCCCACACGAAGGGTGGAGCGCCACTACCTGGAGGAGGAATAAGGCAACGCCATTCATCGTAAAGGGAAAACACAAACCTGGTTATCCTTGACCGTCAGATAGTTCCCCTTCTCGCCCTCCTTGTGTGCAACCTGCATGAAAAATCCACAGACAAGCGCCTGCCGGACATTCGCGTACAGCTTGTTTTGGTCGCTGAGGGTGACAATTTCCACCTCATACCGCTCCATTGTCCGTTCCAACTGTTTGCGCACATTATCTGCCTGGGCCAGAGCACGGGCAGACAAGTAGTGCGTCCATGTCCAGTTCTTATCATGGGCATCTACGAGGGACGTCATCAGGCTTGTGTTTTCCGACGAGAAAACAAAGTCCTTACTGTTCACATACTCGTTGTATACGTTGAGCATGGTTAAATGGTCGCCATCGGGGACAGACAGCATAGCCTTGGCGGCGTCTGCCTCTCTCCGCTGGTTGTTTGGTCGTAACCAGACATTGGGTACTACATATTGATGAGGAGAGTAAGGGAGAATTAAGAAAAACACGCACCAGATAACATAGCCGTAATGGTCAAGATTTCGTTACTGCACTTGAACTCTGGGCTCACAATGAGCATTTTTGCCAGCTGAATAGAAGTCAGCAATCACGCGAGATTTATTGAGATGGCCGAAGCACCTGCGGGTCCAGAGGGAACTCGGCCATAATGCCGCCGAGGGGTGTGAGATTCCCCTCATCGTCAAGAGCCGCCAGATAATTTAACAACTCCAACGCCCTCATGAGAGTCTCAGGAGCAGGCGCATCAACATAGTCAAAGCGAACGAGATCCTGAACAAAAATCAGTACGGCGCCCAGTCAGAGGCAGAGCAGAACAGACCTTGATCCCAAGCTTGACCAACTCCAGCACGGTGTTGCTCAAATTACTCCGCAGAATTTCCGGATGGGTTTGCTCTTCCAGTTCATTCATAAAGTCCTTCTCCGTATACAACCGGAAACATTTTCCGGGCCTAGTCCGCCCAGCGCGCCCAGCCCTCTGCTGCGCGGATGCCTTTGATATCGGGCTGACCAGTAAACTCTCCACCCGAATCCGGGGGTTGTACACCTTCTGCTTCGAGAACCCAGGGTCAACCACATACACGATACCGTCTATCGTCAACGACGTTTCCGCAATATTCGTCGAGACGACGATCTTGCGCCCGGGCGGGCCGCCCGAAGTACGCGCCGCGGGCGCGGCGTCGAATATACGCTGCTGCTGCTGGGGCGGCAGCGATGAGTACAGCGGTATGCAGATGAGTGGCCCGACGGCGTCGGGATCCTGGTTGACGAGGTCGTCCGCCTCGAGTTTGATTTTCCGGCACGCGTCTTCGATCTCTTCCTCTCCTGTGAGGAAAAGAAGGACATCGCCGGGGTCCTCCGCGCGGTGAATCATGAGCACCGTCCGGATGGCAGCCTCGACATAGTCGGGCTCGGGCTCCTGCGTGTAGAATACCTGCGAGAACATCAATATCAACTTATCAGCTCTGTGTCGACTTATAACTCACCTCGACAGGGAAGGTTCGCCCGGGCACCTTGAAAAGCGGGGCAGCCTCCGTCGACTTGATACTAAAGTATTTCTGGAACTTGACAGCGTCTAGGGTCGCGGACATGATTATGATCTTGAGATCTGCGCGTTTTTTCGCGAGGCCCTTGAGCAGACCCATGAGGATGTCCGTAGAGAGCGTGCGCTCGTGCGCCTCGTCCAGAATGATGGTCGAATAGCGCTCTAGGTTGGGGTCGTTCATCGCTTCTCGGAGAAGCATACCGTCGGTCATGTACTTGAGGAACGTCGTCCCCGGTTCGGTCATGTCCTCGAACCGGATGGAATAACCGACTTGGCGGCCAAGTTGGACTGCAAACATGCTCAGTCAGTCGCGAACAGAGCGTTGGAGCAAGCCGTGTACCGTCCATCTCGTCCGCGACACGCTTTGCAACCGACATCGCGGCCACCCGCCGCGGTTGTGTACACGCAACGAGCTTACCCTTCGTATGGGGCAGGTCCGAGTACGCGACGAATTGGGGGATCCTACACGCATTATGGTAAGCACACACTGGTAAGAATGAAAGCACTGGCTCACGCACTGGGTCGTCTTTCCCGAGCCCGTCTCGCCAACCATGACAATTATTTGATTATCGGTGAACTATGTGGACTATTAGCTCACACCAAGAGGCAGTAGCTGCGCGGAGGAGGGGTAGGCCTACACCTAGAGGCAGGATATCTCAACCCTCCCCACGCGGGCTGACGGGAAAAACACACACCATTTTGTAAAAGTCGTCCATTTGCGCGAAAACGGGTAGTTTCTTGCGGGACTCTAGGATCTTCTTGTACTGCGCCGAGTGGGGCTGTTTTGTGAAGGGATTGGTGTCATTTTCCTGGCTTGCGTTTTGAGTTGTAAATTTTGAATGAGACGCAAGGCGTACCATTGCCTTCCGAACCTGCTCCCCGCCGACTTTGCGCGGTAAAAAGCCATAGAGAGGTTCCTTTACGCCGAGAGCAGACGAATTAGATCCCGAGGGGCCAGCCCCGCGTTGTGTGGGGTGCCGATGGGCGAGATACGGATTGTCCTTCGGCGCGACAGACATTGAGCAGAACGAAGGCGGCGCACGTGACTTTCGTTTCCGAATCAAGTCAGTCCCATACTGATGTAGTTCACGCACCGGCTCCGCGCAAATCCAAAAGAAGGGAATCATTTATTGCAAACGACAAAAAGCGACATAGAAGTAGGATCCAGATAAAAGAAAGTAAGGGTATTCAATCAAACCAATGATTCGAGAATAAAGATTAAGTGGCAAGGCGGACGAGGCTGTCGTGGCTATTCATCAAAGGTAACCGAAACCTGACCCGGGTTGTATCGTACGAGAAGATATGGAATCCACGAGGCGTAATCATGGGAGTGGGGTAGGAATGGTTCAAGAGTTACGAGAAGGCATTATGGT
Organism: Mycena maculata; assembly: GCA_029448575.1. Classification (NCBI taxonomy): domain Eukaryota; kingdom Fungi; phylum Basidiomycota; class Agaricomycetes; order Agaricales; family Mycenaceae; genus Mycena; species Mycena maculata. The sequence continues at coordinate 145,794 of JARJLG010000126.1, forward strand.
CGTTCATTATCAGACAAAGGAGGGCGTCTATGCGGCAGCGGCGACGACGGGGGCAGCCTCTGTGGGTGCGGGCTCCTCAACGGCGGCGGGGGCAGCCTCGGCGGTCTCGGTGGCAGGGGCGGTCTCCTCAGTGGCAGGGGCCGCGGCCTCGGCCGATGCCGGGTTCTCGAGAGGGGCGATCGGAGTAGGCTCGTCGATCTTGGGCGGGTGCTCGTCGACCTTGGGCTGGGTCGAGACCTCGGCCTTGGGCTTAGGCTTGAAGAAGTCTCCGACACGGGCCGACAGCCGACGGCCAACCTTGGCAGCCTTGGGGGCAGGCTTCTCCTCCTTCTGTGACGGGAATTAGAATGGGCTGTGAAGAGTGAAAGACTGGTGAAACGCACCTTGTCCTCCTTCACCTCCTCCTTGGGGGGCTCAGCAACAGCCTCGGCGGCGGGAGCGGCCTCGGTGGCAGCCTCACTAAAAAAAATGAGTTTAGATTCGAAAGGGGACAAAGACGAACGCACGTCTCCTTGACAGCCTCCGCGGGGGCAGCGGGCTCCTCAACCTTGGCGGGCTCAGCGGGGGCAGCGACAGCCTCGGCGGCAGGAGCGGCCTCGGCAGCGGCAGCCTCCTCCTTGGCGGGCTCCTCAGCGGCAGGGGCGGGGGCAGCCTGACAAAGTTGGAATGAGGATGGAAAGGCAAATAGAGGGTAGAAGCATACCTGGGGCTCCTCCTTCTTCTTCTCCTTTTTGGGACTCTTGGGGGTCTTGACCTTCTTCTCGACCTTGGTTTTTTCGTTCTTGAAAGGGGCGAGGAGCTTGGCGAGCAGGCTGGGGCTCTTGGGGCGCTCCTCCTTCTTCGTTGCTGCCTCGGCCTGGAAAATAAGATTTGAGGAAACCGCACAGAAAATAAAAGGAAAAAAAAAGCTCACAGGGGCAGCAGCCTTGGCGTCCTCTTTGGGCGCCTCGGTAGCAGCAGCCTCAGTCTCGGCAGCAGGGGCGGCAGCCTCGGCCTCAGGGGCAGCAGCCTCAGCGGCGGGGGCTTCGACAACCGGAGCAGCGGTCTCTTCGACCTTGGGCTCGACGGCAGCAGGCTCCTGAAACGGTCTGAGCGCCACGGGAAAAGGAGGAAAAAAGACAAAGAAAAACGGACAGGAGCGGGGGCAGCGGCCTCCTCGACCTTGGGTGCCTCTACGACAGGCTCGGGGACAACAGCGGGTGCCTCGACGGCGGCAGGGGTCTCCTCCACGGGGGCAGGTGCAGCGACAGCTTCAGGGGTAGACATTACGGAGCTAAGAAAGGATGTGGATAAGTGGAAAGACGGGAAGGAGAAAAGACTGGGACATACACGAAAGGTATTAAGTGGTAGAGAGAGAACGCAGCCTGTTAACCCGCTGGGATAAGGTAGGGGAGAGAAGAAGGGTGTGAAAACTATATGTCACGTTTGCTATTTATACTAGCTTGTCAAGTGTGACTGTAACCTCACATCAGCTTCCCAGTCTTCTCTCAGGGATAAAACACGATTGCATCCCTGACATCCATCCCCTCAGCATGCAGTCCACGAGCAACACCGCGCACAACGTATCACTTCAATAACCTTTCGTTTTAAACTAGGATTCCTACTAGGATTCCTACTAGGATAGCTGCAAGATAACCTCACGTGCTCTCCATGTCCGACGATCGCGTCTCTCGTCGCAATTCTCGACCCATTATTCTGTCCTGCCATGTTCTGCTCTTGTTCTTGTCCATAAAACCCGCGAATCCCGGCTTCTTTTTACTGTGCACCGAAAAGAACAATGACGCGGTGCGGAGGGCCATCATGGAGCTTTGTGGCACCCACCTACCCAGGTATAAAAAACTCGGCCTTGAACATGGACCTGACCATTACTCTACGATCCCTTCACGCCCACCGCCGACATGTTTGCAATCGGCTTGTTCACTCCAGTGCTTTTGCTCGTCTCCTTCATTCTTCTCCTACTCGTAACGCTCTCGGTCCCAATCGACAAGAGCATCTACCTCTTTCGTCTTACCGCCGCCGCCTCTTTAAAGCTGATCGACAGTTCTGCCAGTGCCTCTGCTACCTTTGGCGTGTTTGGCTATTGCACGTCTGGAGTCGACGTCTCGTGAGCACCCATCTGCCCTCAATCTCCGTGCGCCCATCTTAATCGGGCCACTGCTAGCATTGCCATTATCCACGATGACACCTCGGCAGAGTGTTCCAAGGCACACCTTGGGTACACCTTCCCCAGCGCCTTTGCGTCGGCTCTGTAAGTGGTCGTGTGCCCCGCCCTTGCCATAGTTCCGCGCTCACGCTACCCAGGAAGATAAGTGGGTTTGAGAACCTCATCTCGCGTACCCTCACGGGCGTTCTAGCCCTGCACCCACTAGGCAAGCACCCGCGCTGCCCTTTAACCCCGTACTAATCAATATCCGCGATAGTCGTCGCCCTGACCTTTGTCACACTCTTAATCTCCCTCTTCATGCTCCGCCGAGGCTCGAACGGGACTTCTCGGCTTCCCTCCCTGGTCGCGCTTATCATCGGTCTCATCACCGCCGTCCTCACCACCGCCGTCTTCCTCATCGACGTCATCCTCGTCGCCGTGGTCCGCAAGCATGTCCACAACGACACGGAAGGCGCGCTCACCCTCTCGTGGGGCAACGCTGTCTGGATGACGCTCGTCGCGGCGATCCTTCTGTGGATCGCCAACGTCGGCGCATGCGCCGGCGTCTGTGGCGGAAATAGACGCCGCACGTAAGTTTACCCTTTCTTTCCTCCTCGCAGCCGACTGATTCTACCTTTGCCTCGCAGGGCCGTTGATGCGGAGAAGTACTAGGCAAGGCCAGAGCAACCCAATATTGTATCAATAGATTTACGATACCCTCATGACGGTCCATGGACGACCTACGCTTTAACTACGCTCTCCTTGTATCATGTCGCCTAAAAACGAGCCTGTAATTACTAAACGATCAGTACTATGAATCCAAGCAGTTCTTGGAAGCTTGGCGGAGTGCATGAAACATTTATCCACTGTCAGTAGAAAAAAATCGCAACAAGCGAATTTCACGAGAACGTTGGGAGAAGTATATGTACAATAAATATCACGCGGAGGCCTTGACAGCCGTGGGTGCTTTTGAGCGAGCCGGGGGCCGTAAACCCTTGGCCTTCATCCGTCGCCTTTTGGCCTCTGGAGAAAAAAGAATTGAGGATCAGGTATTCTTGAGCAAGGAAAAGGTAGAAACTTACCTTCAAGATACGGCCGGTCCTCGTCCGCGTCAAACCCAACATCTTCCTGGGGCTTATTCTCCACCGTCCCATCCTCCGCAACAATCTCCACCGTGACCGGCTCATCCTCCTCTTTCTTCGCCTTTGAGCGCCGCTCGACCTTGAACTTGGCGACATAGAACCCGTCCATATTGTGCACATGCGGGTAGAACCGCCGCGTGAGGCTGAGGCTCGGAGCGAACTTCTTCCCGCGAAAACTGGTGAACCCCTCGCGCCCAAACTCGAGCCCCGTCTCGACGAGCTTGGCGTTCGGGCGCTTCCGCAGCGCGTAGTCGACGACGGCCTCGTTCTCGTCGATTGTCACGGAGCACGTCGAATACACGATGTACCCGCCCGTCTTGGACTCGGGGCTCACGCTGTCGATCGCGCAGAGAATGAGCTGCTTCTGCAGGTGCGAGAGCAGCGTAAAGTCGCGTTCGGACTAGCGCCGGGTCAGCGAATGATGGCGTGAAAAGGTGACGAAAAGGCGAACCTTGTTGATCTTGACGCTGGCGTCTTTGCTGATCACGCCGGTCCCACTGCACGGCGCGTCGAGCAGCACGCGATCAAACCCGCCCATCACCTTTGGGAACTCGCGCCCATCGTACGAGCATACGACGACGTTCTTGCACCCGAGGCGGTGGACGTTCGCGGTCAAACTCTTTGTCCGCGCCTTGTTGGCGTCGTTCGCGAACACCACCCCCGTGTTCTGCAGCAACGCGGCAATGTGCGTCGTTTTACCGCCCGGCGCGGACGCCATGTCCAGCACACGCTCGTTGGGCTGCGGCGCGAGAGCAATGACGGGCAGGAATGACGATGCGGCCTGGAGCATGTAATGCCCCGCTAGGTACTCCGGCGTAGCACCTAAAATATCTCAGCATGCAAGGTCAAAAATGGGACAAGAAAGAATTACCGATGGGGACACTACTCTCAAAGACCTGGAGGCCGACATTCGTCCATTTGCCGATGGGCTCCAGATTGACGCCCCGATTGACGAGGGCCTGTGCAAGGTCGCGTCGCCGCGTACGGAGAGTGTTCGTCCGGATTGTCACAGGCCGAGGAACCTCGTTTGCCTCGAAAAATTCTATAGCCTTTTGAAGTGTTAATGCAAGCCCTTCAAATGGCGGTGCGACCAACCTCTGCCACAGGGAACAGATGGAATAGCTTCTCGGCCAGGAAATCGTTGTAGCCATGATAGCTAGCAATGTCCGCCACGAGTTGATCAATATACTCCGAACGCGAGCTAGGAAAATAAATTTGTAAATTCGCAGCCCCAGGATTGAGATCGTAAACTCACCGGCCCTCCTCCGCCAAGCGCTTGAACTTGCCCAGTATCCGCACACACTCCCGCATGCGTCGTTGCACGGTATGCACGTCGGGAACACTCGTTTTTTCCTCCTCCCTCTCTGCCGCCGTCGGCAGGCGGAACGGCTCCGCGTCAATGTCGCCATTGGCGTCCTCCTCTCCCTCCATATCGACATCATCGTCTTCCCCCTCGCTCGCAGCCGCCTCCTGATACTCCTCGATATCCAGCTCCGCCTCCTCCGCCGCCTTTGCATCGAGTGCCCGCGACCGCGCTTCCATGTTCGCCATCGTCGTCCGGCCCTCTTCGTCCTCGTCCGAGTCTTCCCCGGATTCGGAAGAATCGTCTAAACCGGTGGGGACGACGTTCGGGGGCGCGCCGCCCTGCTTTGATTTCCGCCCGCGCAAGAGCGGCGCCGGTTCGTCCTCTTCTGCGTCGGAGCCAAAATCGAATTCTTGCGCAGGGCCACGGAGCATGTCACTGACATAATTGTTCACATATTGCCCACCAGAATTGCGGAAACACCTACTCGTCCTCGTCGCCTAAAAGACTGTCGAGGTCCCCGCTGCAAAGCAAGCATGTCAATAGCATTCTAGCCGGACACTTGCTCGACGCACATGGCCCCCTCATCTTGAACACCCTCCCAGCCATCGCTCGAGTTTGCATCGTCGGCAAATTTCACGTGGGGCTTGGAAGACTTGGGATTGTATTTTGAGTCTTTACTTTTCTTGGCCGGGCGAGGTTTATCTTGGTGGTCGTCGGCCTTGCGCTTTCCCAGCTTTTTCGGAGAAGTATACTCCTTTTTGTCCAGCGGCTCAGGCGGCGCTTGCTTGTTTTTTGCCCGACGACCCATAATGCAGAATTTGATGCGCAAGGGAAAAGTTCAGAAAGTGATGGAGGTTGTTTGTACATGTTACTTTTCGAACGACGTCATTGCGAGCCCCTATTTTACAAGTCCTACTTTCCTCGCGTTCAACCGATGCGAAGACCGAGTGCTACAGTCGACTTCAGTCGAAGAGTAGGACAAGATGAGGGGATACACGGACCTAAACCAGCAATGAAGGAAGCCCGAGGCTGGAAGTCAGCGGTCAGAAAATCTACGAGCCATTTCCACGCCGTATAAATCGTCGGCGTTGCCTTCGACCCCGTCTCCGCGTCGGTCGTATAGAACAGCCGTTGGAAACGTGTGCCCATGGCCTGCCAGTCCACTTTGAGGACTCCGAAAGACCCAAAATACTGGGCGCGTCGATAAACACATCTTCAGATGGCATGGACCATATGCACGGACCTGAAGCAACACGAATACGCCGCCCAAGAAGAATGCTACCGCCTTGGCGCCCTTCTTTATAAACACGCCCGCGCAGATACCGGCCACAGTTCCGAAAGACAGTTCATACAGGTTGACCGAGGATGCAGGCGGCGGCGGCAATTCAGAATCCGGAGTGGGAGCTACTGGCGAAGCGGGCAGTGAACCTGCGAACGGTGTGCCATTGAATTGACTTATATAAATATTATTTGTACCTTCGCAATGGATGGGCGGCCTGCCAAATATAGAGAGACCGAGACCGATCCCCACAGCGCCGATAGCCTTTAGGACCGAAAAACGGTTGGTTTGAGTTTGAGTGCTGTTGGACTGCCATCGTGCTAGCGCCGGAGTAGAGTTTTGAAAATAAAAGAGACGCGAATGGAGAATGCTGGAGGAAAATACAGACTTGCCACAGAAGTTGGCGCGTGTCGCGGCGAGGAGCGGTCGGTAGGCAGTGAGCATTGCGGTCAAAGTCCTTGTCGTGTTTGACAGTACTCACACCGCGGTCCATTGGTCCGGAAAATGCCGAGCCAATAGGAAAATTCCCGGAAAGGTTTCGAATTGCACACAATCGACGGTGTCCAATATCTGAATGTCGGCCGAACAAGAACCTCTACTTCCAACAACCACGCAATCAGACAATGCAGAGGTTCTCTCCCGCCGTGAGCGCACCGCAGAGTTCCTCGAGAGTCGACCTCTCCACAAATTCATCATATTTCTCGTATGTATCGACCCACAATTCTGCAGCTCATTTAATTCGTGTCCCTTAGATCGCTGTCGGCGCGTCTCCATCTCAACTGTACTTGAACCTGTCTCTGATACAAATGCAGATGCAAGCTGTGTGCTCGCTGACCTCGGATATGCCTTCCTCCACGAAACCTGCACGCCATCCCCATCCCCCGACCTCGCCTGGCTCGAAGTTCTTGCTACTATCTCCATAAGCATCACTTCGTTTTTCCTGGTCGAAATACCTATCACCCTCTGGGCCCTCGGTCCGCGTTTCTACAACCCATTCGGCCGCGTCCCGCACGCTGCCCTCCATTTGTTCGATGCCTTTATCATCATCACAACATTCATCCTCGAATTTGTGCTCCGAGGGAAAGAGAAAGAGCTCGCCGGACTCCTTATCATCCTGCGCTTGTGGCGGCTCGTCAAGCTCGTCGGTGGTGAGCACGAGCATATCTTTCCGCACAAACACCCTCATCTTCCCTTTCCCGCAGGTGTCTCCGTCGGTGTTGGAGAGATTGGTGAGCAGGACGCTGTTCGCGCCGCAGAGGCCGAAGAGCAACTCGCGGCCGTCAAGAAGGAAAACGCGGACCTGCGAGCACGCCTCGCAACCGCGGGCATAAATTGATCTTTAAAGGGACTCTAAAGTATTGTCGATATGGTACATTGCTAACGATACATGGGTTGTTGTCACGGTCCGTCCATTCGTGAATGCCACTCATTCAGTCAACACTGCCATTAACGTCCGCACGGATCCACTGCGACCATCGCGGGAGTGGGATCGGCCGGTCGTAGTCCTCGACGCCCTCCGCGAACGGTGTCGTGCCACTGCGCGTGGTCATCTGCGAGTCCCGGAACCGCTCGATGAACCGCGAGCCGGCGGATTTGGCTTTAGGCGCGACTCGGAGTGGTAACGGTGGGAGCGCTGCATTCGTCTTGGACGACGGTGTGGTGCTGCGCGACTCGGAGGTCGTGTCGGATTCGGGCTTGACGGCGAACGGGTCGTCGACCCCGCGGCGGATGCTCTGCGCCCACGGCGCCTTCTCCGTCCCGAATGCGGGCACGGTGTCAAGTCGCTGCTTTTGCGCCGCCGATGCCTCGATATCGCCGAGATACCGTGTCCACGAGTCGTTCTCGACGCTGTCCGCGTTAAGTGTGCGGTGGACGAACCAGTCCACGGACGACGCCGGAGCCGACCAGATCTCGGGGTACATTGGCTTGTGGGCCATGACGGCACCGATGAGGCATGCGACATATATCAAACCTGTAGCAGGTTTAGTGGGATGCGATATTTGAGAATTTGGCGCGTACCCAGTACAGTGGCGAGCCATGCCACAAGGACGAGGAAGTTGTGAGACGTGAAAATCGACGGGTCTGTGTTGAATTTAGCAAAATAGAAGGCGACGGCGCAGTGCAGCGTACCACTTCTTGCAGGCGGGACATGGGCAGTCGCGCCAATTGTTGCGGCTGTGGCCAAAATCAATCCCCGAACTCGCTAAACGCCTAACCGTCCTACGCACCGAATTGAAGGACGAGCAGCAAGGCCGTCCACCCACATTCAAATTTGAGAGAGGTGATGATCTTGAAAGCGGGGGGCAGCTCGATGGCAGGGCGCGAGACGATCAAACCGCTGCGCGTCGTTTAGGAAAACAATAATGTTGTCACACCAAAATTAACGCACAGCGCGACGAGAATGAAGAAGGAGAGGCTCGTCAGGATGAGACATAGCGCCGCAGCGGGGACTGCGTGGCGTAGAGTCAGGTTGTGGACGTGCTGTGCTCTGCTGTCGCTTACATGGCTCTACGTAGAGGCGTGTGACGTTCAGGTTCCACGCGGCAGCGACGACGACGAGGAGCTGAATGTTTGCTTGAAGAGCTAGTTGCATTGCAGTCCCGGTCAGTGGGGCGCAAGAACGCGTCGGACACGTGGCGCACATAAAAAGAGGGTCCGGGCGGTGTTGAATCTATTGGAGCGCATTGGAGTCGTGAGGAGGATCGTGGAGGGGAAACGTTGGAGGTACAGAGGGATGTAAGACTTATAAGTGCCCACCGGTGGCAGCAAAAGACGGAAGCAAGGCGGACGGCATGCGTATAAGTACGCGGAGGAGAGTACAATGAGCGCGGAGAACAATAGGTACAACAATGGTTCGTTGCCAAAGCAGTCACATACGTCCCAGACAAGCAAGTCTGCTCGAAACACAGCGTCCGCGGGCAGACACGGCATTGACCGCTTTGCCTCGCTTTGAGTACAAGAGGTCAAAGCGAGTTTAACCCTTCGCCCAAAAGGGAATGTTCCGATCACTCTTCCTCTCGCGATTAAACTTAAAGACGGGCTCTTCCAATTTACGCGCATTCATTCAGTGTCTTCATGGCAACCCAGAGCAGTTGTCGACTCTGAACGTTCAAGTTGATACGCAGCCACCGCTTCATCGTCTAAACCACATTTCCCGGAGCCGGCCGAGTCGGATGAACTGGGCCAAGAAGGGATAAGATATGTTTCAATTCCGGTTCTCATGCGCCCCTGGACATCGAGCCGGAGGGCCATGGTCGCTTGAGTGAGATGATGAAAAGTCGCATCAGCTGCAGCTAGAACCTGAAGAGAACCCCAGTAATTTACATGTTATAGAATACAGATAGAAATACACGGTATTTCCTTCACGGGAACTACATACTGTCGATAATCCGATAATCCGCCCCTCAAGTGTGCCGTTCGCGGTCCCTGCGCCGCGGCGTCGTGGAAATCGAGGACAAGTCGAGCGGTGGCGGTCGCGCATTCGCCGTGCCAGAACGCGTGCGGGGTCCTATTGGCCGCGAGACGCCCGGTGGGTTCCCCTCCGCCAGCCCTGTCGGCGGTGGGGGCTTGCGTTTTATTCGCAGGGGCGCGTCCGCCCGCGGCCAATCGCCTAATGGCGGGGGTGTCGGGTTGATCGGTTGTCGTTGACCGAGCTGCGTCTGCGCGGGAGGTGGTGGCTGCACGTATGCGGAAGATAAGAAATTGGGGTAGAGCGCCACGGCAGCCTGTACGCTACCGGCGGAACTGGGGTTACGATGGAGATGATTCGCCGGAGAAGTAACTGGACTCGATGGCACAGGTGGACCAGGAGCGTGCGAAGGCGGCCTAAAATGTTCGATCTGGTATTGTGATCCAAGACCGCCGCGGAGTGAGTAGAGGGCGGATGGGACAGTGTTTGGTCGCTGGGGTGCTGGAGCAACTACTGCGGTCATCTTATCTTTGCTGAAGCGCGGCAAATACGGTGTTACAGGCACATGTGAGCGTCCAGCTGATGTCAAGGGCGGGAAGTTGTGGACCGTACACTGCCATATGCGCGGTACAGATTCGTTGTTCCGGTTGATGATGGTCAGGATGACCAACAGAACAAGGTAAATGAGAACTGAGAAAATCAATTACCACACGAGGTTCCAGAAAAATTCGCGCACGGATAACAGTGCACAACCAGGTAAAAGCCATCAGAACATGGACGGAAGTGCAGCTTCCCGCAGGAGGAAGTTGAGGAGTTTGGTCTGGCGGTACATGAATTGATAGAAAAAGAGACATGGAATAATTTCCTATAATTTCACGTACGATGACCCTCGACCTGTGGCTTGCACATATCATCTGTACCCACCACAGCCAAGATGGATGCACCGCCTTTATACCAACAATATCAGACTGGGTTCAGAGACAATGAGAGAGAGCTCATACCGAGGTCTAACAGGAAAAATAGGGAGGTCCAGAGAACCTCAAACCATACGCGAGAAGTGAACGCGTTCCGGCGGATAAGCTCGGCAAAGATTCTGCGAAAATAAAAAGACATGTAGACATGCAATGCTCGTGTCAAAGACACACTTACATAGTAAAGGTAAAGGCCAAACCCAGGGCCCCGACCACAATGAGATAGGTGTCGATACGAGCTACTCCGTTGTGAGCATTGGACCCAAGGTGGGAATTTTGAACATACTATCTCGACCGGGGACAAGTACAAGACTGGAGTTCCATACGGCTACAGAAGCCAGGACGGCATTGCAGACGATGAAGAAAGCTAGAGGCTATTACTATCGAGAGCGACAACGGGCTGATCAACACCGACCAAAGACCAGATATCGTAAAGTAGCGAGGAAGTTCATGGACGAAGGGAGTGTTGGTGACCGTTCTACGGTGCTGTTTTCATATGCGTGCGTGTGCGCGGACGAGCTCAGCAACCCAGACGGATCTGTCGCGTAGCGCTCTGGTAAAAGGAACCAGGGCTTGCTTATGCCACGCCTACTACATCGCAGTGTTCCGATGCGGAGAGATCGGTTCGGTCAACCTCCGTTCAGGTACTACAATTACATCAACAAATAGCTTGAAATAAGTAATAGATGCGGGTATGGAACAGTTGCAAGTATAGCGTATTCGGTGCGTCGTCTATCCTCCGCTTATCCTGGTACAGCGATGGCCCTCTTCGAATCGGACTGCTTGGTAAGGAACTCCGCCGAGGTTGATTTCTGCGCAAGGGGAAACTTGCCCTCTTCCGGAGGACTCGGTTGATGAAACGTTGACGGCTTGACCGGTGAGTTGTTAGAGTTGATATCACTGTCATTTCCATCTCCCGTGGATCTCGTCAATCGTCTGATTTCATCCTCAAGAGTGTCGGGATGCGATGATGGTTCAGAAAGGGGATGTGGAGAGGGTGGAGGGGGCGGTCGCGAGAATGTGGCAAACTTTGAACGCCGGGGAGGTGGCAAATGTGCGACCTCAGCGGAAGTAGCATCGGAGGGGCCAGGGGTGTTTAAGGAATCCCGAACGTAGGACCGCACATCATGGGAGGAGTCCAAAGACAGATGGCGAATGAGATCTACCAGAAACCCGGAGACGGGTTGATGGGAATTCTGGGATCGCTCTGGTGACATCAGCCGCATGTTCTGAATTGGGGCACAATGACCGACGAACCTGATGCAACTCGCGCGAGTCTGGCTATCCCAATCCGCACGCCAACGACGCTGTCGTCGGCCAGATAGGAAACTGCAGACCAGAGGTCGTCCTCAGAGGGGATGAAAGACTTGCCGTCCGGTCCACCGACAAGGAGAGCTTGAAAGCACGCCACGAACCTGAAAAGAGGTTTCCTGTCGATCCTCGAATGCTGAGAAGATGAAAACATACGTCATTCGTTGCCGATGAATTTCGGACTGCGATAGAGTTCGAATGTCTGCGCGAAGATCTGCCATGACGGCTTCCTGGTCCGCAAACATGCTCCATAGGGGAGGAAGCTGTGAAAGACTTTTAATAATTGCGAGACATAATTAGTTGCCCAACTCACAGCAGATATAGCAGCCTCGCGGACAGCTGCTACGCCGTCTTCCAGAGTTTTCCTTAACAGACCCCGGAGAACCCCAGAAATGTCGCGTCCCACCGATTTGGCAAGGCCAGTCAGTGCTTTCGCGACCTCTTTCCGTTCTCGCCAACTACGGAAGATTCCCTCTTGCCACGCAGTCAGCAGTCCACTGACAACCGCTTTTCTTGGTTCCTTCCCGAGGGTGGCCACGAACATGTCGACGCATTCCAGTACCTTCACCCGCACCTCTTCCTCGTCCGACCGCACGGCGTCCCACCACACACCCATCAAGTCCTGCTCTGCGTTCTCCGCCCCGATAATCTTGGCCAGCTCCCCCAACCCCGCCGCAAGCGATCGCCTCACGGCCACCTCTCTATTATCAGCGATCTCTAGATACGCCTCCCTCAGCTCGCCCCAGCGATCCCGCCCGAGGGTCAACGCCACAGCTGGATAGTTGAATGCGCATATCAAAGGTCGCGCAGGGTCCGTATAAAACGAGGTCAACGGGCTCTCCGACACAGATGTGGTCCGGTGTGGAGTGGGCCGCCCAAACAATGAGCTCAGGACCTGATATCGATCCTGCGCTGCTTGCTGGCCATCTCGAACCCGTCGATCCTCTCTCCGACCCAAGAAGAGGTGTACAAGCTCCTCGGGCGGGCCGTCAACGTCCTCGTGGAACGTAAACAGCACCTCACCCAAAGACTCGAGCGCACCTGATCGAACAGGCTGCGACTCGTCGATAGCAAGCGGCATTATGGTGTCTAGCGCAAGCTTTCTCCGCCGAGTCGGCGTTAGCCGCGAGAGGATCGCGGGCAGGGCGAACAAGGCAGAATGCCTGACGTGCCATTGGGAGTCTCGCCGCAGAGTGTCAAACAGCGGAATCTTTGTGCGAGGTCAGGAAAATTGCTGATGGGATGGAGGAAAATTACCAGTGAACACAAGACGACCTCGTCTGGAACGACCTTGGCAAGGGCACCGAGAGCGTATGAGGCCTCCCGCCGAACCCAATACACAGGATCATGGCCGACGCGCTCGACTTCCTTCACGAACGCTTGCTTAGTGTCATCATCGACGCATCCTACTGTTGGTTAATAAAGTATGGGAACTACAGAAACGAGCCTTACCGTTAGCGGTTACGGCCGCCATTAAACTCATGCTCGAGAGTCTTCCGACTGAGGCCTGGTCCCCTTCTCCGTCGTCCGTTCCTTCCGTCGCGCGGTCATCCGTTCCAGCGTCGCTCGAAGCGCTAGATAGATGAAATAAATTCCGTCGGGGAGAAACAGGAGAACTTGGTGGGTTTTCGGTTTGGGGTGACCCTTGTTGTGTTGTTGGAACGTTCAAGGACCGGGATACCCTGCCCAAAGGTGGTTGCTCGATCGGTGAATCTGTATTCTGGGATGAATCCACATCATGTGATGGAATTGGAGGCGGAGTGGTTTCGAGGAAAATGGAGGGAGATGAAGAGGCGGAAGATGTGTCAGTTACCGACGAAGGCGTCGAGGAATTGGAACTTGCGGGTGAAGGGACAGAGTAGGAAAGTAAAACCGGAAAGTAGGAGTTGACGGACTCGTGGGGCTTCTCCGGCTCTCGGGGAGAGACGATGCCATCTTGTTCGTTCGGGTCCTCTTCCATGCTGGCGACTTGAACTGCACCCTCGCCGGAATGCCGAGCCCAGTTATCTTCCGCGTGGCCGTCAAGGGGGTCGACGTCATCTCCGGTATCATCCAATCTGCCCATACCAATGACGACCTGCTGCAGTAGTTCTTGTTCGAACATATGCCTCTCCTCACGTCCAAAGAGGCCGACAGGAATATCCTCGACGTTGTCTTCTTCCTCCGAGTCCGAGTCGGTATCGGAAGTCAAAAGTGATGAAACATGGACTCCGGCCTCTCGTTTGTCGAGTTTCTTTATCCTGGACAGAATATTTACCACCACATATCTTGCGGCGCCACCCACTTTGCTATTTGGACTGAGCAAGAGGGTGCCTAAAATGGGCGTAAATGCCTGGACAGATATCGTGCTTGTAGACGACGAATACACAGATTCTTCTACGCCCAAATCATCGGGGATGACTTGGCAATGCTGAGAAAACAAGAGTCAGCATGACACGGACAATTTAGGGCAATACATACTGTGAAAAACCACCAGATGACGGCGACTAGTTCCGCGACAAGGGCCTCTTTAACCTTTTCGTCTGCAAAGACAAAGGTAAGCGCCACGAGCATCGCGAGGGCAATGAGACGCCTACCCTCGTCCATTGCCAGACCGGGCACGAGAGGAAGAACGTATTCTATGGCCTCTTGTGGAGTAACCTGCTGCAGAAACGCAGGGAGCGCGTGGACGATGTACAGCCTGTGAAAGACGGATTGACTTCGTGCGAAGAGATATATTTTCTCGAGCGCGCTGAGACCGTCGTCATCGACGAGCTCAATGGGTATTTCGCCGGTGGGGAAGGCATCTTCGAGCGGGGGGATCGAGAGAAGGAGATTGGCCTGGGAGGACTCGCTCGCGCGGGCGGCCGCGTACGAGGGAACCTCGATGAGGGGGGAGGCGATCGGGGACGAGGGGGCCGTGTGGTACATTTCAAGGGGCGGAGAGTAGAGATCGTCGACTGCACGTGAGGAATTGAAGATGGGGGGAGGTATTGTGATATACTGGGGTGTAGCATGTTCGTCCGAGGATGAGATGGGTGTGGGCGAACTCTTCATTGGATGGCCTTTGAACACGAGCAAGATTGAACATAGAGAGTTGGTGGTGCAGACTGTCCGCTGAAAAGGTTCATCATGATCGACCTAATGACGTCATATGTTTACTATGACTTTCTATTTCGGGAATGACAGCAATCTACTGCTGCCGCACAACCTTGTCCAAACTCTCCGCGAAATACTGCACATTGTGCGTGTTCAACCCCGCCATCGAAATGCGCCCATTAACAGTCAGGTACACGTGCGCCTCCCTGGTCAGCGCCTTGCTTTGCGAGGGGTTGATCCCCGTGAAACTGCCCCAATATAAGCTGTGACCCATCATATCCAGCTGTCTCCTTACCTGAACATGCCAATCTGGTTCACAATATGATCCCAGTTCCCCGGAGTATGCAGCTCCTCTGTCAACAGGCGGAACAGCTCCTTGCGCATCTCAATGATACGCCCGGCCATCGTCTCGATGTCTCGTTTCCACCCCTCGAACATGGCCGGGTCGTTCAGGATCAGCGACACCTGCGACCCTGTCAGAGTAGCTCCAAGCCCCATGGCGAAATGCTCACAATCCGCGCGCCGTGGCTCGGCGGGTTGCTGATCTCGCTGCGCTGCAGCACCGAGAGCTGACTTTTCACGCGCGCCGACGCCTCCTCGGTCGCCGATACGAGATGAAGGGCCCCAACACGCTCGCCATACAGCCCTGCATTCTTGGCGAAACTCTGAAACAATGTTAACGTTGGTCCGATAAAACCCCGTACGGAGATGGTGTTTACCTGGCAGACCAAAAGCGCCACACCTTTTTCAACAAAGAAACGGACAGCCCAGGCATCCTTATCCAGATCTCCGCTCGCAAAGCCCTGGTACGCGCAGTCCAAAAATGCATAGTGCTTTTTCGCGAGCATGATCTCTGCGATCGTGGTCCACTGCTCTGCCGTCGGGTCCACGCCGGTAGGATTGTGCGCGCAACCATGCAGCAAAAAGACGGAGCGGTCTGGTGCCGTCTTCAACGCGTTCACAAAGCCATTGAAATCGAGGCCGATGGTCTTGGGGTCGTAATACGGATACTCGACCGGTTCAATGCCGACATTTTTGAAGATCGCGTGGTGATTAGCTGGGGAGCGGTCATTGCGGGTTTAATAGAGCACCCATCAAGGCGTACCCCACGTCGGATTACTCAACCAAACTTTCTTCTCGCCGGTCCATTGGTAGAATCTCGAAAGGAATAGCGCACCGAGATGGTTCGCGCCGGTTCCAGATATGGTCTGGACGCTCGCGACCCGGCCCTCGGCGAGAGCAGGAGAAGATGGCCCCAGAATCAATTTGGCTGCGGCGGTGGTGAATTCAGGGAGCCCAGTAATGGGGAGATATTCGTGGTCGAGGGTCTCATCGTTCAGAAGAATGCGGGTCGCCTGGAACGGTTCAATAAGAAATATTTTTCAAGAAAAGACGCTGCACACGAACCTCTTTCACCACTGGAAGGATCCAAGGCTTGTTGTCATCGTCGCGATATGCACCGACCCCTAGGTTGATTTTCTTGTTGAACGTGTCCTCCTTGTATGCAGCGGTGAGCTGGAAGATGCTGCGAGCGCCATCGTTGATTTTTCTGTTCGAGTCATTTGAGGGCGCGGGTGCTTACCTATCCGGCGGGGCGAGCGGAACGCTCTGCCACTGTTCTGCGGTGGGTAAATGATCTGGGACAAAATTGAGAGACACAGGAGCCTGCCTGCGGAGTCTCCAGCCATGTGGTTTGCGAGTTGTTTTATTCTGCTGGCCATGAAGAATCAGATGGGTGGTAGTGAGACAGGGCGAGAAAGGAGGAAAGCAGGCAAGCCGGGTGCTGCAAGAGATGGTACATACCTTAGAATCAGGTGTCAGGAGCGGGTGCAGTTTCGAATTTAAATGGGCGCAGGGGTCGGAACGGAACGATGACGTCAGCAGCTCAATCGGGACATGGCGATATGTGGAGACGGATTGGCATTAAGATATATAAGTGCAGTATGTATGTAGCCCGAGTACAAGTCCGTAGGAGTAATATGTGTTGATGCAGGATAAAGAAACAGTGGGTGGTCGTAACGGGGAGTGGATGCTCATGCTGTCGCCATCTTGCTCGCAACCGTCCTCTCAGATTCGAGCTTCGACTTGTTCACTGTCGATAACGTCAGAGACCACGATAGACGCAGAGGGAAAGGGTCATTACGCTCGAACGCCTGCTGTCTGCAATCCTCGAGGTTGTTGCACGAGTGGTGCTCGGGCATTCGGTGCTGGGTAAGTAGTCAGTCGGGCTCCAGGGATGGTGGAGGATACGTGATACTTACGTCCCCACAGAATTGTGCTCGACAAAGAGCACACTGGCCGACTATGCGGAGGGCAGCGGAGTTGCATTGAGCGTCGGTGTTAACCTGGAATTGACAGCGTTTCTTGGCGGGCATGATGAGAGGAGGTCTAGATTCGACGTGGATTAGCAGCTGGGGCACTGGGGCGGACGAAGGCGCACAGGAGATGACTGAGTGAGATACAAGGATGTGGAACAAAGTAAAGTGCTGAAGGGAGTGGCGGTGTCAGTCGACGCGTAAGCCCCCACCACGTGAATTTCGTCCAGCACCTTCCAAATTGAAACACAGCAATAGATAACTTAGATAGGCCTATCTCGTCACTGAGCAATATTATCCGTTGCAAGTGAAATGATCGTGAGGTGCTAGTACCACTAATTAAAAAAAACAGGTATGATTGATCAAGAGTAAAAAAAGGAAAGATGTGCGGGTTGAGAGATAAATACGGACAGTCCAGTAAAAGATAGCTTATTTACTGCTCGACGACTTGTCAACCTGGTTGAGTATCAGTCCTTCAGTAGGTGTTAAGTGAACAGGACCCACCTGCTGCTTCACGACGATACCAACAACCACGCCGACGATAATGAGGATGATGAGACAGATGAAGAAACAGATCCATCGCTTTTTGCGTGCTGCGCGCGCCGACTCCACAGCCTTCTCAGTATACCCGAGACTGCAAGCGGCGTTGGTCCGTCAAATATATAGCAACCAATTGGCCGACGTACCCGACTTCGGTGTCTCTTTCAACTCCGGCGGCTTGCGTCTCAATAACGTTGATGGTCTCGTCCTGTTGTTCGACGAGGATGCTCATCTACATGAGCAAAAGTTAGCGGCAAAGATTGTGTGCATATCCAGGGACGGACGTCGTTGAATAGCTGCGCCAGCTCTCCAAGAGTCTTCTCTATCCGCTTAATGTCTTCGTGACGTTCTTGTACTTCTTTGTAAGCCGCTCTCGACTCTCCATATCGGTTCGAGTTCGTCAACTGAGCCAAGTCAGCGATGAAAAAAAGTACGCCAGGGGGGAATCACACACAGCTTGGGTGAAAATCTGGCCATTGTTCTCGTCATTGACGACAGCCCGGACCTCCTCCGGTGAAGCATCGGGTTTCACTGCCGCCCAGGTTTATCCCCGTCGGAAGCGGTGGTATGATCAACGCACCAATTTTGTACTGTCTCTCCATACGCTGCTTGTATTTCGAGCGGTATTGTTGCTCAACAGTTTGATAATTCTGAATGGCCTCCACAAACTTGGACTTGACCAAGGCAGTCTACGACACATGAAACTCTATAAAAATTTGAAAGCACGCAACGTACCTGTTGTTTGCGGATTTGGCCATCACGCCCAGACCCGCCCTGTTTCTCCAGTGCCTTAATCCGACGTTTGAGAGTGGCGCTGAGGGCGCTCGTATCTTCAACAAGGTCGTCAAGCTGAGCAGCATTGCGCTGGGCAGCGGCGTCGTCGGTGTTGTTGAGGGACCGTGAGTGAAGGTCGCTAATGCGGTTGACGTTGTCGTTGAAAGTCCGGAGGCTGTCTTGTAGGGACGAAATCTACAGGATGGTCAATTCCAAAACACCGCTGCGTACAAGGACACTGCTTGCCTCGGTGTAAAAGGCCGACATGCTGTCACCTCCGCCGCCAGAAGGCGCATTGAGCTGCACCGAGCTGTCCTTGACATCAGACATTTCGTAGGAGCGGTCGTCCTGTTGTGCGTAGGGGTTCTGTTGTCTAGCGCGGGGTTGATACCCTCCTCCTCCTCCTCCAGACGCCTGCGTCGGATAGGAGTTGCTGCATCACATTAGCACGACAAAGACCAAGAGGAAGAGCCAATAAACATACGAGCTGGGGTTGTTCCCTCCTTGCTGCTGAGCCTGGACGAGAAACCGCCGTCAATCGCCGCCCAAGTGAGACTTTGGACATTGGGCTCACCCTCATGGCTGCCAATCTGTCTCTGGCCATTGTGGAAGCAAGATTAGCGGGAAAAGACTAAGACGATGATATGAAGCTTTAGTATTTGGAGATGGTGGTGGAACGACAATCCAACGGTCTCGGGGGGCGGTGGAGCGGTCACACAATCACCCATCAGATCTGCAAAAATATTCGCACACAACCGACATGTGGAATCTAGTATTTACTCAAATCTACTTACTGAGTACTTGACGCAGTACGGCCACCTGCCTCTCCACCATCTTTTTACTGGTCCCTCCTATAGACTCCCGTCGTTCCACGCTAGCCTCAAAGTTAAAGACCGCGTGTATGTCATCGGAGAAATTTTCATTCAGACTCTTGTAATCGGCAAGGGTCAGCTCATCAAGTTGGCATTTACGAGACTCTGCAAGAGCGACCGCCCTACCGGACACATGGTGTGTCTCGCGGAACGGGATCTGTTTTGCGAATTGTCAATAAATAATCCAAACAGCAAGCAAAACGGGAACGCACCCCTTTGCGAACGAGATAGTCGGCCAAATCGGTCGCGAGGACATCCATGGTCAAGGCCTTGCGCATTTTATCGGCATGGACCTGCATGAATCAGCCCATGCAAACGGCCACAGTAACCGCGACGCACATCCAGGGTGGCGATCACACCCTCCGCGATCTTCAGGGACGCCGATACGTTGTCAACCGAGTCAAACAAAGGCTCCTTGTCTTCTTGTAAATCTTTGTTGTAGGTTGACGGCAAGCCCTTGAGCGTCATCAGGAAACCGGCCATCTACAATGCACGTTCAGAACAAGGAAAAACTTGACTGAATAGATACTGTACTTGCGTTGCCAAATATGCGACCCGATTTGCCTCTCAAAAGTTCCAGCGAATCCGGATTTTTCTTTTGGGGCATGATGCTCGAGCCGGTGCTGTCAACACGATAAGTCAACCAGAATGGACGTATCCTCACGAAAACAAACCTATACGCATCACTCAGAGTCACAAAACCGAATTCAGCCGTGGAATATATGATCAGGTCCTCTGCCATCCTGCTTATGTGGGTCATGGTCAAGCTGGACCACATGAGGAACTCCACAATAAAATCGCGGTCGCCGACTCCCCACATGCTGTTCTCCGCAATGGAGGCGAATCCGAGTTCTCTAGCGAGGTATTCGCGGTCGACCGCGAAGGGATTGCCGGCCAGAGCTCCCGAGCCCAAGGGCAGCACAGAAATGCGAGGAATCAGTTGCTGTAGACGCTCAAGGTCATATCGGAAGGAAGTAGCATGAGATAGAAGGAGGTGGGACCATCGAATTGGTTGGCCCCGCTAAAGTACCCATTATTGAAATTCCGATACGATATGCCCGACGAACCTGGAGGTGGGTGTATCCCGGAAGCAGGATGTCCTTTTCTTTGTCCGCCCTGTCGACCATGACATGGAGGAGACCCTTAACACTCTCTTCGATGTCTTGCACTTGGTCCAGCAGCCACAAACGCATGTCCGTCGCGACCTGGTCATTGCGAGACCGCCCTGTGTGAAGTTTCCCTCCAAGAGGGCCGATGAGTTCGCTCAACCGGCGCTCGTTTGCAGTATGGATATCCTCGTCGTCTGCCTGTACTTGGAACTGCAGAATAAGGTGTTGAGTATGGGGTTCAATGCAAAGCAACAAATGGGATGGCGTACAACTCCGTCCTGCCATTCCTTTCCGACCAGTGTCAGACCATTCATGATTTTGACTTCCTCCTCCTTCGTTAAGATTCCGACCAGGGTCAGACTTTTGGCATATGCGATGGAGCCCCTTATATCGGCGGCGTGCATTCGCTGGTCATATTTTAGAGACTGGTTGAAGGCGTGCATCCTGAAAAACTACGTCAGGCATAAATGAATAGTGCAGCTTCGAAAAATGGCTACAGTGGATCCGTCTTTCCAGTAAACCTGCCGCCCCATAGTTTCTGTTTGGTGGGTTGCTCGCTAGCCATGCCAGGTCGAGAATTTTTCAGATGAGTTGGTGTGGAAAATTTTGGTTCCGAGCAAGGTACCGAGTCACATGACGCGATTGTCACATTCGGCCGACGCGAAAGTTTCAGGTGGTACAGTATTAAGTTAAGAATATACTAGGCCGTAAATGCAAAGAAACTATCTATCTATGATCTATGCGTGATATTGCGTCTAGCGAGATTTGGGATGTAGGGCGTTGAGGGCGTATAAAGACAGACAGGCCAGGGTACCAGTGGCAGCGTAGATGCGTAGACGGATTTCGAACCTGTGGAGGAGAATTAGAATTGAGCGTCTGACAAAAAGGGCTAGTTTCTAACGGGTTGAGAGTCAAAAATGGATACGGGACTGCGAGCGAAATGAGTAAGAAGATCGACACGGTTCATTGCACGCACAAGTTCGGTTCTTGGTTGCACAGTGTTCGACCCAGGAGGCATACCACAAGGTACAAATTAAAGTGATTGCTGGAGCCGCATACAGGATCGCTTTCCTCCCATATCTGTGTTCGAAAATCATAAAATCCGCCAACAGGGCAAGACATGGAACCGCGTGCAACGCAAGATCGATTCTCAAGGGCAACACTAGGATGGTTGAAGCCTCTCCAGGCTCTCCGGGTATCGCCTGGAGAATCAGGTGGGGATTTGTCAATAGTAGGGTCCAATAGATGGAGGAAACCATGGTGGCGATCGGCATTCCAGCCATGAAAAGAGTCCGTTTAATAGATCTCAAACCCTGAGCAATAATCTCAGTCAGTTCGAAGAAAAGACTGTGTAGGAAGGGACCTTGATCACAGGAAAGAAATCTTCGAGGAGACCGACGGCCATTGTGAGCCACGCGACAGCAAGTCTGCACATCCATTTACGGCGCAAATTACTCGGGCATTGGCAGCTCACCCTTGTATAGTAAGGAACTGAAAGTGTCCTCCGTACTGATTCGAGATCCACGTCTCGGCCGATAAGCTATGCAAACTGTAATGGTTTTATGAGAGTTGACTTTCGCTGGTCGACTAAAAGGCTATTACGCGTTGTAACTGTATGGTCGTCAGTTGGTTCCGCTGAAGGATTGAGAAAGTTACTAACCCGTAGCTCATCGCACAGATCGCGCCGACATGCAGCGCAACGCTGGCGGCTTGAACCATGATGTTTTGTGTCAAGTACGATTTGATGTCATCATAAATGATGCGAATAGGTGCGGCGCGCGACACGCGTACGACGGCACAAGGACCAACTAATGCGAGGAATAAATACAGCCTATAACAACCCTTTCCATCCTCTCCACAATATCACGCCCCAACAAATCGCAACGACTTGTGCTCCTGCGGAAATCCAGAATGTAGATTGCCAACAGGCGGGCCCGCGGCAATAACCGCCACTTGGAGTGTGGTAGGCGGATATAAAGGCATAAAGGTACGAGAATACGATTGTACCCGTCAAAGGAGCATACACAATGATTCCAAAATTTCTGCCAGCATTTTGGGCGCCCCAGACCGACGATATTATGCTCGGCCTATGGATAATAAGTCGAGTGAATGTTGTTGCAAAAATACACGAACAGAACGGTGAATGTTGCTCCGTACGCGATGCCTGTACCAACACTGCGAATGGATGGATTATAATCTGAACTTGAGAGAGGAATGTCAGGACCTACCTTAGAACCCAAATGTCTGCCTGCGACCGCACACCGAGTTCCATCCAGAGAAATCCAGAGGCAAGAACCACAGCTGCTCCAACGAGAAAAGCGGCTCTGCTTATAAAATGCTTTCTTTGTGCATGCGACACAGATGCCACGATTGGCGAGACAAAGTCAGCGATGGGTCCTACGAAAAGGCGAGTAACAGTGTTGGATATAGCTAGGATTTTTACTTGGGCCGAAGCGGCGCCGCCAGACGACCCGGAGAAGATGGTTCTAGAAGGAAGGGACAGGACAATCGTTCCGACGTTCGAGATCACCATCTCGCACTTAACAGTGTCACTCGTACGATTGCGCAACTTTTGTGCGAAAAACACTCACAGGACCAATAGTGACGAACAGTAGCATGAAAAGGACCCAAAAGTATGGGTCTCGCACGAGGTCTAATACAGAACTGCTCGCGCTACGGTTTGTTCTTTTTGGGAGGAGTGCGCTTGTCTCGTCCGCTTCCTCATCCTGAGACGGCAATGTTATTGGAATCGGAACCCGTAGATTCGAGGCTCCGATTATGTGTACAACAGCGGATAGTATCGCCAAAAATGCAAGGAAACCGACAAGATTGAGGGAGGTGTCGTCACCATCCGTGAAGAAAGTTGACGCCACGAAAGACAAGAAGAGTGGCGAAAGCCCGAAAAGGGCCATAACTGTTCCTGAAGCCACTCCAGGGTAGCCGGAGAAGGTACGGGTAGCCGCGAAGAGTGAGGAGAAGTAACTGCTCTGAATGAATGAAGTCGGACGAATAAACGAAGTGCCAGACCCACGCACGAGAAAACAGTACCGAAGCCTGCCAATGCGAACAACAAGACTAGGATGTAGACTGAAACCTGAGACGGTGGAGTAGGACTCTTCAGCATTTGATCCACGGTGTAGGAGAAACAGCCAAAAGCCAGAGGGAATAAAAAAGCAGCAACAAATGAGCAAAGCCATGGCCCATAACTGTCCACGAGCTTGCCGACGAGCGGTGTGCATGGATATTGTCCTGCCATGCCGGCCAGCACAATAGAAGTGAGTTGCGGTTGGCTTAGTTTCGCATGCTGGGCCAAAACCGGTGACAAAAGAGGGAACGTGAAGACACCGCCTGCGCAAAGTCTGGGATATTTAGGTCAGGTATGTAAAATTTGAGAGAGACAGACGGACGCATTGGCAGCAATAGAGAAGCACACCAGAATTCGATTGGATGGGTTCAACATACCCAATGGCTTGATGCATCGGCTTCGCGGCCGGCAGAAACAATGGGACGCTAGCGCTCCTTTTGCTCTTTGTTCTTTTGCCTCTATTGTCGGTAGTTTCTGGCGTTCGGCAATCTTGTTCTATTCCGCATTATAACCTCGGTCCCAATGCCACCGGTTCTCTTTCCATCCCCAATTCTCTCTGGAAGAGCGAGGCCCACTGTTCACTTGTTTATTCCTCCTTGTATTCTTCACCGCTAGACGCACGACTTCCACGACAGTACACCCTTCAACTCTAAAATGGCTTTCTCCACCGTGTTCTTAAAGATCCGTGCCATCGCTTTTTGTACGCTCTTCTCGGATGGCCGATCTCGGAAATGCTCAATGTTCACGCAGCTATAATCTTGTGCATCTCTCTTCTTTGGGTCGTCTTGTTATGCGTGTATATGTTCTTGGAGTGGGATACGACCGATTCTAATGAACGTTCGTCTCTACATCTCTTCCACATTCCGATAAGCTCACTTGGGTTAATTTTTAGGACCCATAATTGCGGTCATGCTGTTGACGAACGCTCTTACGATGATAATCCTCCTCATTCTACTCATCCTTCCCTTTCGCGCCTGGCTCGATACCGCCCGTTTTCTGTTCTTGCTATTAGCACATATTGGTATTTATTAAACACGCGAATGTGGTGCCGGCGACTGAACTCCTCCCAGGTATCGCCGGTACATTCACTTTTTGGAATCCCAAATTCCACTGCCCAACGTCCAGTGAGCCCCGGCCTCGTTTGTGCGGCCTCGTAATTTATACTTCTCAGCTCCAGATTTGGAAGGGGTTTGCCGTCTCCTCAATATTTACATCCTAATCGCAAGTTGGATTGTCCCAGTCCTCCGTGCGCTCCGTTTGTTCTCTCCCTCTCTTCCCCTCTCGTTGACAACAGAGCAGTTATAATCTATTCAGCCGGTCTGGCCTTGCTCGTGGCCCGCAGCCCGCGCCAAATCAATTTGCCCACACTGGAGCGGGAGTCAATCTTACCGATGATGCGCCCTCAGCCCGCGGATCTACACGGCCCTCCGACCGAAAAGGCTGTGGATTACTCCACTCCCGAAGAAAAACGGAAACACATCTCTGGGTTGTCCAGTCGGACGAACAGCGTGCCCGCCAGTCTCACTAGACTCCCTCCTGCATTTTTTGTGTAGCAATAATTAAGCCCTGTATCATTAGCGTTTTGAACATAGTGTATTGGATTTTGATTGTTATGACGCGGATTCCACGTGAAGCTATGCTGAATTTTGACATGACCACGACCAACTGCTAACGGGTAGCATACCTCCTTCGACCGTTCTACAATATACCCTGGCCTTTTACGACTCACGAACTAACATGGCCGGTGCAAGATGGGATCCTACTGCGGTGAAGGTGAGCAACTGGACATGCTTGCCCGCTAATATTGATCCGCCAAACCTTGTAGGCGTTGCTCCGACTGACCAGCCAGCGGTTGGGGCAACTACAGGAGAAGAAGGACTCCAAGGCTTCCATAACACGCAAAGACATAGCGACCTGTTTACAGCAAGGCAACATCTCACTAGCCCGGGCAAAAGTAAGATGTCTCTTGTGTTAGTTAGTTCATTCTTTATCGACATCTCTTTAGGCGCAAAATTTGATTCAGGACGATGTGCATGCGGACCTACTGGAAAATCTGGAGCATTATATTGGCGTATTGCTCGAACATTTCGGCGAGATAGACGAGCAGTATGTGAATAGCCCGGTGGTGGTGGAGGCCGCATCTAGCATAATTTACGCCGGAGCGCAGCCGGATTCCAAAGGTGCGTTCTCGTTTACTACATTTCTTGGCTAACGGCTCCGTCAGAACTTCAAGCCGTCCGTGATCTCTTAATTAAACGACTTGGGGGGGACTTTGCGAGATCCGCCGTCTCAAACCATGATAATCACGTATCTGCTCGTGTCAGTAAACATGAGGTATGCGTTCGGTGTATGTTGAGCTGACCGCGTGTTGGAACAGATCGTACAAGCACTCTCTTCCCCTTCGCCTACTGTCGCCAATCTGGATATGTATCTGTTGAACATCGCCAAAACGTACGGAGTGCAATGGACACCCGAGCTTAGACGGCAAGACATGTGTGTATATCTCTGACCTCATTCCTTGTACAAGGCCGTAATACAATACCTAGTTTGAACCCGCTCTCGGAGATCCTCGATCCCGACGCATCCCCAGCTGTGGATATGCCGAGGTTACGCAAGCTATGTTCGCGGGGTATGAGATCCCTCGCTTTGAAGATGCGTCCAATGACATTTGGACAGGCATTCCTGATGAACCGGCCTGGCTGAGGGCTCGGGTGTGGAAGTGAGCTCTGATCTGCGCTGTCGATTAAGCGTTTCATCCATGTCTCCCAGATTGTTTTTCGGTACTCTTCCGGTGCTCAAATCGTCGTGGTCGCGTGAGGCCAAGCAGCAACGAGACAGTTATTATGTACGCGTTTGTTTTCAATTTCTATGTGCATTTAGAAATGACCTGTGTCCAGGATCTTGTTCGACGATTACTACAACCGTTCTCGAACCTCCCTCCGCCGACAACTCCGTTGGCGCAGTTAGACGTCTCGCTGTTCGCTGTTTCCAAACAACTCACTGGAATCCCCATCGGGTTGTTCAGTGGTCTCAGCGACGAACCAGAACATACGGGTCTTTGCCCGTTTGATGAGATGGCCCCCGATGACATGAAAATAGCATATGCCCACAACCTGGACGTTCGGCTGAAAGCAATACAAGATCGGGACATCGACTCTCGTGTCTCAGCTTCCGCCATACCCGAGATTCGTCTGGAACCAGAAGCTAATGTCACTCCAGAAATATCGGTGTCGACTCCCGAGAGTCTCTCCAGTCGTCGACAGACTGCTCCAAAAACCTTGGTTACGTCCAAGCCATACAATTCCGGAGATACGCATCCCAAACATCTCTCAGCATTATTTCGCCTATTGTACCTACACTCCATGATTAATCCGGGAAACCTCTCTCCTCACATTCCGGCCCTGCTTGTGCCTCTGTATTCTGTACTCAGCCAAGAAATCGAGACTGAAGATTTGGCACACGTTGAAGGTGCATCTCAATCTACGCATCTAGTGTCACGGCTTACTTGAAACCTCTCTGATAGCTGACACTTTCTGGTTGTTCGAGGCCATGATCGGCGAATTCGCGGAGCTAGAGGACGAGGAAGGAGGAAATCTTTGGATGAAAAAGTTTGGGGAGCGGCTCACCTGGGCGGACAGCGAGCTCGCAGAAAGCTTGGTTGGCATTTACATGTCCTACTTTACAGGATAGCTAATCTCCCCTCCAGCAAGCCAAAGGCCTGGATCCAGCGCTTCCCCATTATTCTTAGTGGGTTGATCGATTTCAATCGGCATATTTAGCTTACCTGGACCGTACACAGCCGTTGGCTTGCTCCCTTGCTCACACAAACCTTACCCCTGACATCCGTCTTTGTCGTCTGGGATGCACTCTTCTCTTGTCCTATGAGAGAACGAGATAAAAACCCTAAACTTGAATACCTCCTCGACGTTTGCACTGCGATGCTCATCCGTGCTCGTCCTGCTCTCTTCCGGTGGGTCAGCTGATCTTCACGAGTGACTTGATCTTGATGTTCCATAGGCTAGGGAAAAGTGGGCGAAGATCGCTGAGCTTGTGGACCGAAGAGAATGCCAGCATTCCTCCTCCATCCCCGATTCGCGCCTGGGAGCTCGGCGATGCCTTCATGGAGGGCATGTCGTTGCTCCAACTTTACCCCATCGAAGCTGCTGGCGGTATTGACAGGTTGCTTCAGACTGCATCTGATATTTCCCATCGGCGACAAGAGGAAGGAAAGACGACGAAGAATGATAGTCTTACTCTTGGGGCTCGTTGGACAAACAGCATGTGGAGAGGATTGACAAATCAAATGCCATCCCCAGACATTTCGCCACCGGAATCAGAGGACCAGCAGGATGACGAGCAACACAAAGGAGATGACGACGAAACAACCGACGCCGAACCCTCGTCCGGTCTGACCGCTCGGTTAGCCAGCACGGTATGGCGGGGTATAACAAACAAAACCTCCATGGAGCCTCCTCCATCCCCCCTCACACCTATATCTCCCATGCCGCCGCCTATTCCCATTCGCTCTCCGTGGCCCTCGAGTAAAGAAGAGGAGGGAACCCAAAGTCAACCAGAGGCTCCGGTAACCGCTACTATTTGGAATTACGCAGGAAAGCTGAAGGACTCTGATGCTGCTGCTACTCTCGCCAAAGTGAGCAGTAACTGGAGGGCAAAAGCACTGCTGGGCACATGGGGGACTCGTGGCAGTAGTCCGCAGAGCACGCAGGACAAACCTCTTCCCGAAGCTGCGTTCGTGCCACGGCATGCTTCGTTGCCAACCATGCACCGCCCCGAAATGTATTCTCCACCATCTCGCCCCGCCTTTTTCCATCCACCACGAGACAGTGTTATTGGACTATCTTCTCGGCCCATTTCACCCCCGACAAGTCCGCCGTGGTCTCCACAGTCGGAGGGCGGATTTTTCAACCGGACCAAAAATTTGCAAGATTCGTTAGCTGCTCTGACTGGGTCCCCGGCACCTCTTCCACCACCTGCCAAATCGGGTCCCCGTCCATTACTTCTCGGTAGTTCGCGCATCACTGCAACTCCCCGAAATCGACCTGAATCCGTATCGGAACGAGGCCAGGTGGCCGATGGCCAATGGCAGCATGTGCCTCGGGGCAAAGGCCATAATCTTCAAAGAGATTCGCAGTCGTCTGCTTCATCCTTATCCCCTCTAGACGTTGTCGGTCGCGGAGACCTGAACGTCCCCAGTCGCCGAGTGGCCTTGAATCGTAGATCTGTTTCTCCAATGGCACCCATCTCTAGAATACGACCTACATCGGGATCCTCGTCCAGTACATCGCCAGACAGGGGTCTTTTGAGTCCCGCGGTTCCCTCCAAGCTAAGCGAAGCTCAAAAGATCCCAGAAGCAGTTGGGGTCAACACGAACGGGACTACGTATGCTGGTGACTCCAACATGCTGGGGTTGTCACTAACAACCGAGGAAACAACAGATTCTGAGGCGCCATCGCCAAGTCCCCGCATTCGATCCAAACGTTACCCTTCCCGACCCGCCAATATCCGTACCGAGGACCTTTCCAGACCCAAGGCCGTCGGAGATGTCCAACCAAGTCCCCAGTCCCTAAGCGTGGATTGGCCGGAACAGGGCCATGATGCCGCAGTTACGACTCCCAAGGCCACGACATTCGAGGAAGCCTCTCCGGGTGGACGGAGAAAATCGTCCATAGACCAACCTCGAAAGATGTCTGGTGACGGCAGCGATGCGCGAATCCGCAAAGTCTCGGGAGGCTCTCGATCGCGGAAAATTTCCTCCGCGACAATCAAGCCAGCAGGGAAAAGGAACAGGGACAGTGCGGCCGAGGAAGGTGATGATGAAGGGGGATATGATGAGTTGCTGAGTGCGTATGAAAGCGAGGATGGTTCGCTTCGTTAATTTATTGGACAATATACGGATCAGATTATTTAACAACCATTGGGTGGTACATCGGCTTGAACACCACGATAAACTTGGAGGAGGATTGGGAAATGTGGCAATATGTTCTCGACCTCAAAAGTCAACACAGGGAACAGGGATGGAGTATAGAAACTACCTCATACGCGACGTGCACTTGAAAGTCCCCAGACTCGGATAGTTGAATTGCAGCCAGGTAATACCGAATATTCCATCTCCTTAGTCCTTCGTGAATGACAAGGTCTTGCAACGATGCGAGTGGAATAAATCGACGCGTAACCATAAATGGAGAAAACCAAGGTGTTCCGCGATGGGTTTCGAACTGAATTCCGTGGGGAGGGATCACAACAACAGACTCTTGAGATTCAGATGAGCCGTTAGAGCAGCGGTCGGAAAGGATGCATACCGAAAAGAATCTGAGTGCACTTGAAGTAGATGAGGGACACGAGAATCAAAGCCAGCCCCGAAAGAGCGAGAATGTTGTCGTGAGTCTGGTCCATTTTAAGTCGAAAGGAACTGCCGAAATTGCACGACGCACCCGAGGCCATAAAATGGACGCGAAGAGAGGGATGAGAGAATACTGCCAGATCGATCTAGAGACACCCATGAGTACTCTTCCACTGCCATCGCGAGCTAGACGCCAGTTTTCTACGCGATACTCGGTGAATCCAGGGCGACGGAAAACGACATATTCAGGATTCATGTTTGGTGATGGCATCAAAATCGCGAAGCTAGACCCAACTTGAACTTGGACTGCTCGCTCTCTCCCATCTCGCCAATACTCTCGCTCATCGACCTCGCCGGCTACTAGGCACCGCAAGACACGCGTTACATAGACAAACTACTCCAAGACCATTCCAGTCGCTCCTTCATTATGCTTCCATGGCGCGTTATGCAGCATATAGTCGGTTATTTTCAACTCTTGTTGGTCATACATGTGCAGGCCGCTTCTGGTAGCTCCAGCTCACACACCATACGGGATCAAGGCCCTCTCGACACCGATATGAATATCGTACCTGTGGACCCATTTCCTCCGTTTGACCCACAAGCCGCCACCATCTACCGCTACAGGCAACAATACGGTGTTAATTGTGGCTCTTGGTTTGTCCTTGAGAAATGGATGACCCCATCCATGTTCCAGAATGCTTCGGGGCACAAGCTTTCGGAAATAGACATTGCTTCGGGTTCGAACAGTACAAACTGCGCTCGCAAGGGCCTTGAAGAACACTGGAGCACTTTCATCTCCGAGTCGGACTTTGACTATCTTTCGGGAATCGGAATCAACACGGTTCGCCTTCCGATAGGGTATCTGCGTTACCTGCTGTGTGATGTAAAGCTTATTTTCTTTTCTAGATACTGGTCTTTGGGTCCTGAATATTGTGAAGGCACACCATTCTCTCCTTACGCCGATGTCTACTCTAATTCATGGGCCTACGTCGTCCGTGCGATCAACCTTGCCGCAAAGTACGGTATAGGCGTTATCGTGGATTTACATGGTGCTGTCGGAAGTCAGAACGGACAGCCGCACTCGGGCATATCCGACCGACACGTTGGCCTATTCGATTCCCCGGCAAATGTTAAGAAAACCTTGGCCGTTCTCGTCTCTCTCGTGCAAAAACTATGTCTCGTCACAAATATTGTCGGTATCCAAATCTTGAATGAACCAGTAAATGTTCCCGGGCTTTCTGACTTCTGTGAGTGGCGATCTTATTTTTTTGCAGTAACCATACCAATACCTGGATGCCTGAATGCAGATACCCGCGCGATTTCTACCATGAGACAAGTCTCAGATTGTGCCAAAGGTTTCCCGCTATATATCCATGATGGCTTCGACCTGGAGCGATTCAGCGACTATGTTTCAGCCCGGTCTGATTTTGTTGTTCAAGACCACGTATGTATCCACGCATTCAGAATATCCGAGCACCCCCTTATCTCGATTTCTTAAAGCATTCCTATTTCGTATTCACCACACAAGACGATTCAGAGTCTGCCTCCAACCATACAAATGACATCGAGACATCAATCGCTCAGTCGTTGGCGATCGCTTCCGCCCGTGGCAACCTTATAGTCGGCGAATGGTCCGGTGCTCTCACTCCTCAAAGTTTATCCAACGAGCCAGACCAAGACGCGGCTCGCCGGAACTTCTCTACCGCTCAGATGGATGTCTATTCCACCACCACGGCAGGCTGGATCTTTTGGGCATACAAGACGGAGGACTGCGGTAACGATCCCGACTGGTGTTTCACTGTTGCCGTTGGGCACACCCTACCTCCCACTTTCTTCCGGTACATGAATGGATGCCAATCGTCAAGATCTGTTGAAAGCCGAGACCTGAACCCTTCGATGCCTTCCTTCCGCCATCGCCTTGCAGCCATTCACCATCGGCGTTCGGGCGATAACGTAACGGCTGAGGAGCAGTCAAGTCACAAGGGCTATTCAGATGGGGTCTTCGCCGCTCAACTCTTCTGCAAATATGGTGGTTCAATGCTTGGTCTCGACGGCCAGTATATATCGGACAGAATCGTCGCTCTCGGACCAACAGTGATTCAAACTGGGACCGAGCCGTCCTACAGTGCGGCCTTCTACCGAGGTCTTTCAGACGGGGAAGAGAGCATGAGCTGAATTTTCGTGCTGTCGGGCTGAAACCTACAGGACATTTAGAATATTTTGTACGAATCGCTGTATGTATTAGTAATCTATTCGCAGTTTGATCGACAGCGCTTCGGGGCCTCGGACCGGCCACATCTCAAAATGTTGTCACAACTTCGACGATATGCCAGGCTACTCCTTCTCGATTCACAATACTTCTGGTGGCTGGCCTCCTTGGTCATCTTTGGAGATCTCCTCCTCTCCCAGCTCATCATTCGTTTCGTACCATGTTAGTGGAACTTGTGAATGCCCAGAACTGAAAGTCAATCTTGCTCAGACACAGAGATCGACTGGGAGACCTACATGGTTCAAACAGATGTCTATCTCAAGGGCGAACTGGACTATTCCAGGATAACTGGGCCGACTGGGCCGCTTGTGTCAGTCAACAGGTCCATATTCTAATCCGAGGAACTCACAAAACGCAGTTATCCCGCCGGGCATTTGCATATTCATCGGATTCTACATGCTATCACCGACGCCGGGGCAGATATTGGAAAGGCCCAGCAAATATACGGCATCCTCTACCTTGCTTCCCTTACACTTAGCTGCACGATATATCGGTTGGCAGGCGGGACTCCCAATTGGGCAGTGCTGTTATTGCCTCTGAGCAAACGCTTGCATTCCATTTTCTTCCTGCGATTATTCAACGATTGCTGGTCTGTTACCTTCCTCCAGGCCGCAGTGGTTGCATACCAGACTGGTTACGATGACGTCGGCACGTTGCTTTTCAGGTAGGCACTCACTCCTTCACGGGGAACCTTATAAGATATTAATTCTTCACATCAGCGCTGCATTGTCAGTTAAAATGTCTATCTTACTCTACCTTCCCGCTCTGCTGGTAGTTCTTTTCAAACGCCACGGCCTCGTTTCGACCTTCCGTCACATGGTGACACTGGTTGCATCCAACGCCCTTCTTGCTCTGTCGTTTCTGGAAGAAGACTACTGGGCGTACTTGCGATCAGCATTCGATCTTTCCAGGGTATTTCTGTACAAATGGACTGTGAATTGGAAAATGCTCAGCGAGGAAACATTTTTGAGTCCACAATGGGCAAACGGGTTGCTATTCGGGCACCTTTCCGTTTTAGCTTCCTTTGGGGTTTTTCTGTGGTGCAGGAAGGACGGCGGCGTATGGACGGTACTGAAACGTGGTCTCCGAAAACCTGATCTCCCGGCCAGTTTCACGCCCTTGACAGCAGATTGTACGTTCGGTTTCTTCCCTTCCATTTGTCCTTTCTAAACACCGCGCCCAGATATCGCAACGATATTCTTCACCTCAAATTTAATAGGCATCATCTTTGCACGCTCGCTCCATTACCAGTTTTACTCTTGGTATGCGCAGCAGCTTCCCTTCTTGGCCTGGAGGACACGATTCCCTGTTCTTGTCAAGTGAGTCATGGAATTCCGTGTGGATCGCTTGCGCTGAGCATATCTTAGAATTGGTCTGATCATGGCAATCGAATACTCGTGGAACATCTTCCCTTCTACACCGTTCTCCTCCACGATTCTCCTGGCAGCAAATGCCACCCTGCTCGGGGGCATATGGACCGGTTACCCAAACGGAGTTTAATAGTTAAATTTAATTTAATGTATGTGCGTCTCAGCAGTAAGGAGCTTGTCCATGTCTCGAACTCCCAGAACGCCACACTACCCTGAACCCATTCCTAGTACGAATGTACTTCTGCCCCCGCGAGGCAGCACCAGGACCTTTTCAGCGCCGTGAACTTGGTACGTTTCCGTGCTGGGAATAGCCATCGAACCCATCGTTACTTCCCCGGCTAGAGGCAGGGCAGTGACAGATATTTTTGGGAGAGTGAGCTCTCCATGATGCAGCGCAATCAGCGTGACGGGTACACTGTAAGTAGCGTCGTCCTAAGGTTACAGGTTAATACATCACCTAGTTTCATAGACCAGAAAAAAGAAATACCGTGGCTGCAAAGTCTCCTCGTTTTCTGCCACTTACTAACCACTCGCGCACCATTTCTTCGACATCGAAGCGCATCGTATAAGCGCGCTCCTTGTCATCAACGCTGGAGCCCCAGTGGAAAGAAGTGTGGACCGTAAGGATCGCAGGTATCGGCTGCCCTGCGTAAAGTGAGGGAATATGCGCCGAAGATGGAGGATGCATTAGCCGAATACATGCCGCAGCGACAATCTTGAATTCGTCAGAGTTTACACCATGTACGTGCAAAGAAGACCAACATTCATATACGGTACGTCGACAGGGATCTTGATCTCTCGCCATATTCCCTGAGGGGGATGAGGATGCTTGTGTTCATGCAGAAGCTGGGCCGTCGATGCGTTAGCAAAGCCACAGATGAATTGTCTAAACGAACCTTCATCACATTGCGAAGAGGTTGATCGGCCTCGCCGAGCTCGCCGAAAACCTGTGGAACGTCGAGCTCGCCGGACATTCCGTACATCTCCACCCAAGTGCTATCCTGCTCCAGCGCCTCGACCAGTCTATTTATGAGCACAACTCTTTCTGCGAGTAACGCCTGGGAACCTGGGAAGACTTGCTCAACCGCCGTCTCTATCAAATCTTCCACTTCTACAAACGAATTCGACGATGATTTGCAGCCTTGATCACATTCACCTACCTTCACGCAACATCCGGTATTTGATAAGGAATTTGAGAGATTCCCGCACTTTTCGGACATGTTTAAAAAAACACGATGGATCAAATCTGCGAACCAACCTGGACCATTCGCAGACTCGAGATAAAACAAAAAATTCGCAGGTTGGGCCGGTGTCACAGTCTAAAGGGCAAAAAGGTCAACGACAAGCGCCGAACCTTTCTATTAACGCACCACAACGCTGCGCGCCTGAGGCGAGCATGCCACTATTTTGACGCCGTCCAAGCCGCCATGGGGCATTTGTAACTGGGCACCTGATATGCGAACATGCTGGTGACTCGTGGTAGAGATAGTAAACTTGGAGAAAAGTCTGGAACAATGACAGTCAGGTACCAATATATCCTCGAAACTTGCCCGGACGGACCTGTTTCCGCGGAAAAAATCTTCGACATTGACGGAGATTGGTAGAGTAGTCGCTATAACTCGTGCCAGGTGGAGTGTCCGTGTGATATCCGGCTCTGCGACGGTGGCATACTCCACTTCAACGTCCGTTTTCTGAGGAGAGTTAGAATGACTAACAAAATAGAGCAAAGAGCTCACCATCGCATGGAATGCGGAGGCATCGGAGTAAGGAAGCAAAAGTTCAAGATGGCTAGCTTCTGGAAGATCCAGAAGAGACACGCAGTCATCATCAACCTGGAGGGGGGCCGGCTCGTGTTGCGCTTGAAAAGCATCGACATCATGAAAGTGTACGAAAACGCTTTGACTTTACCTGGAGTAAGGGCGGCCAGTTTGTAGCGAAAAGTCACTGAGGGTGCGCGGAATTTAATTGACGCTTTCGCAACATGGTTCCGCCCTGTAGAAATAGCCACGAGGAGTGTCGAGGGTTTCCCGAGCTCGACTTGTCCGAATGAACGGTTGAACGAAAGCGAATCCCGGTGATAGGTCACTCACTGAGGTTCGGTTGATGGAGGCGAACATCCATGGCCAACAGGTCGCGGGGTATTCGGACCAGCGAAAAGGCATTTCTCTGACGGGAAGATCGTCCTCCGGGCAGGGCCTTCCGGTGCGTCCATTGGAAGACGAGATGAGACATACGGGCCTCTGTGCTCTCGAGGATATATGTGCCGGCCGAGGAAGTCTATGATTGCGTTCCCAATGGTACCACGCATTTATTTGAAATACGCACTGGGCAGAATAAAGTCGCTTCAGTCTTTCCTGGAGGTATAGCATCGCTGTGCGCAGTGAATTTCAAACGTTCCGATTCTCGGCCTGACAGCGTTGCAACTATCCCATCTATAGGGATGGCCTGGTTGTTCACAAGTCAATCAATGAAGCGAGGGGACCAAGATAAAGGTCCTACGCATGGGAGGTGATTGTGGATAACCACGTCGAGGAAAGATCCGTCCTTGTCACCGGCGGGTTTGGCAGTCGGCGACACATGTATTGACATTGCGGGATGGTCTGGATGCGATAAATCTGAAAGTCATAAGTCAGCAGCGTCCGTGCTCATAACCGAGTGCTCCAACCAGATTCAAGGGCCGTTGCAGAATCCTTCATGGCCTGCACAAGCCGGGAAATGTATTCCGCGGAATCTTCCTCATGCATTAGTAAATCCAACCCCACAGTCTCGACGTAGGTCTTGAGAAATGAAAGGAGAATGTGGATCCATTCACGATCTTTGGACTTGTCCAACTCCGCATATGTATCCAGTGCTAGAGACAACATCAATGACTCCAGAGAAGTCCACATATGCGGCGCATAATGTGCCGGTAAAGATGTATATGTGGTCAAAGCCTCTGCGAGTCGCCCCCGATGACTTGAGTACTCCGTGAGTTCAAGTCCGATGAGAAAGAAGGCGACCTACACATCAAGGGCCGCTAAACTTCCGTGAAGCTTAAGAGCAAACTTCCGACGGCCCGCCTGGGCGTACATGTCGATTGCACGGTTTGTTATTTCCACGTACGTCTCATAGAATGTGTCCCTATTCTTGATAGATTCCAAGATGTCTACGCAGGAAATTTTCTTTTCCGATGCAGGCGAGCCAGAGGACGAAGGGGTTCCAGGGGAATTAGAAAAGGGAGGACGTGCAGGAAGATGGCCGACGTTAACCCCTATCAAATCCAACTTTTCATAGATGAGCAAGGCGTGTGCAAGTGGAAGAGGCGGAGGACCGTACCTGATTTCGAGCCAGTTCCAACAATTCGCCCTTTCCGGCATTGAACGTGCTGAGTTTGGAACCTTGAAGACTGAGCGGTGCAGCCCAGGCGTCACATTGATCCACAACACTAAGGGCAGAAGAATATGTCCAGGATTCAACAAAGAATTCAGGAATAGTTTCCTGGGGACACGATAAGCATCGACGGGGCTCCAAACAAATAACGCACGCACCTCGACTTCGCGTAATCGACGTCCAAAAGCCCCAAGAAATGCTGCGGCTTTTCTGCTAATCTCACTGATTCGCCCCAAGTTGGCGAGAAGTTCACATTGCCGAGTAAGAAGGTATATTCGAAAATCGAACACGGAGATGGTGTTGGCAAGAATCAAATCCCGGTAGGGCTTTTTGGAGATCGACAATAGCGGACAGGAATCGTCGTTGGGACTCGGAGTGATGAGAGTTCCAAACCAAGATAGATTCTTTTCTTTCAGCACTTGATAGAAAGATGCTTCTAGCTCGTCGTACTGCAAGAGGGCATCCTCAAACAAGTTGACCCCTTGAAAGGAGCCCGCCAAACTTTCCTACGTGAATATATTAGCCCTTTATCAAGAAACGACGCAGGCTGTCTACCTTGAGAATGAAAAAGGTGCAAAAGTTCCAGCCTGGCATCTGCCTTTGGCTCTCTGATCGTTTCACGTCTTCTTCTCTCTGCGATACTGA
This sequence comes from Mycena maculata, assembly GCA_029448575.1. NCBI lineage: Eukaryota > Fungi > Basidiomycota > Agaricomycetes > Agaricales > Mycenaceae > Mycena > Mycena maculata. The sequence goes on from JARJLG010000126.1 coordinate 183,142, forward strand.
GAGATCAAAAGAGGACAGCAAGCCATCCTTGAGTTTGTTGACGAATTCAGCCCATGCGGCAGGACTGTCGTATCCAGAGGTCCATGCCAGTTGGACACATCTTGCGAAATGAGTAATACAATTCAAAAAAAAATCATATGCATACCTATCACGCCGGTCGGTGTTGAAGTCCCCCTTTAGTTTGTCCAAAACAGAGCCTTTCAGCTGGAAGAAATTCCCACTCGGAGTCCGTGCGTCGGGGCGGATGACGTGGAGTATAAGCCATTCCTGGTTCTTCCGGGAGATAACGACAGAGTGCCAATCCTTGACCTGACGTTTGATCGAAGTCTTGTAAGCTTCAAGGTCGGTATCCTTGCGCGCAAGTATCAGTTTCGAGTATGCTATGCGCGCTAGCCCGAGTCACCTCACAAGACACGATGTAGATGTTGAGGAACGGTTTCTCCAACAGGGTTGCAGGTATCTGGGACGTGTGTTCGTCGCGTAAAGACTCGAGTGGTACGAGAGAAATATCGAGTTCTTGGATGGTTCTGATCGAGGGTCGGGACGGTGATTTCCAATGGATGTTGCGCAAAGGCAATTGCGCAAGAAGCGAGGTGTGTATTTGGTTCCAATTTCCGGAAGACAGAAACGACTGAGCCCCGGAATAAGACACAAGGACGCGTTGGGGAGGTGCCATGAAATATGTTTGGTCTACGTCGTGTAATGCAAACAACGCCGATGACCAAATTAGGAAGGCGAAGAAAGTAGTACGAAATCCGCATTCTCGCGTATGGTGGTAGTGCTCTCATTGCATTACGCGCTACGATTTACTGCGCGCACGAGATACAAACAAAAAGTGCCAAGTAAATCTCAGCACTGTTTATTCAAGTCGCGCTACTATCCAACACGGAAATGCTATGATCCAAAGACTCCGACTGCCAATCCTGGGATATGCATGCCCCGGTCGCCCGGTCGCCATCAAAACCCTTCTCACAACCAGGGTTGATCACAATCAGGACGTCAGCCGGGTAATGACACCTCCCATTAACCTCGAGGTGTCTTGAAAATTTGCAGCTTCCCGGGCGGCCATTTCCGTGAGTGCAAGTAGGTGTCAGAGCCGGACGCCAAGAGACGGTGTCTCATAGCCGGCATTCAGTGGTGGCATAGACGCCGGGCGGAGAGCGTTTCATCTAGGCTGTGGGAGGATACCCGCTGCGCAATCCATAATTGTAAAATGAGAATAGTCTTTCCACGGGTTCTGAACGGCGTTTTTGATGGGCCTGGCCAGCTAATACCCCGTTCAGTTTGAGGACCATGGCGCCCGGTGGAATGTTCTCGGAGGCACTTTAGCGGTTGGCGCCGCCCATTTTGTGACAACGTGCATCAATGTACTAGGAGCTGGGATCGATGAGAACTAGAGAGTGTATACGAGGTCGTGGTCTTAAAAGATTGGCGCATGTCACGAGTCACACGTCACGTCGTCTCATTTATTTAAAAGTCGTTCCACTCTCCAAGGCGTGCGGCCAACGGCCGTGAGAATGCGCCGACCACACCCGACATGTTGCGGAATAAGATGGGGAAAGATTTGGACGCCGCGTTCTTCCTGTGTTCCACTTACTCGCGGCGCAGGAGGGAGAACGTTCTAAATTCGCTTACCTGCGTGTAAAATCCGCACATTGCTACATGCCTGTGCACACGACTGATTTATCGTTAATTCAGGTTCGAACATAACGACGGTGTTCGACGCCATACAACGCAGCCAGCGTTCGAATATCTTGGCCAGGCCGTCGTTGGCCAGCTCACATCAAGCGCGAACACTGGTTGCATACTGAAGGCAGCTATTTTGAGTACAGGGCGAAGGCTAATTTTGTCATGACGCGTAACTAAAAGCTCTCATCACGTCTCGCAAGGATCTATTTCGCCCGAAGTACATTAAAACCGCCTCTCCCGGATCCAAAAATCTGCTCGCACCCATGTTCTCTGGCGCTAAAGTCCCGGTTGACCACCACATAAGAAAGTTTCCCCTCACCTCCATCTCTGTCCTGTCGCCGTATACTGGCCTAATCATCTCGGTGGTACTGCTCGTCTTCTTTCTGATCAAGTTCTATGTCTTGGAGCTTTTCCTGCTGCGAAAAGTGTACGGCAAGAAGTACACCCAGTTGGACGAAGTGAACCGTCGTGGCTTCGTGAATCACCATATCGCTGGTGGCACGAAAATTGTCATCCTCATTATCGCCGTATACCCCTTCGGAGACGTGGCATTCGGGACTGCTGGCTTCCACACACCGTTCGCGAACGGCTCCCCAGTTACCATGGGGGACATGTTGGTCATATCTGCCCAAATGCTCCTCGGCATGTTCCTATTTGAGCTCATTTACCGCACGAAGATCTCTCCAATTTCTGTGGTATGTCAGGCTTTTTTCGCGTTATTGGTGTAGAGTTTAATATGAATCCAGGTGCACCACATGGCTAGCATTTTGGTAGGACAAGCCGCTATCACGATTTCCATTTCAACCATGGAGGATTCTAGCATCGAGTTCCTCCTCTGTACCGTATGGGGTGCGTGCATGTCCTCACCAACACTTTTCATCTGATGATGAGCGTGCAGGAGCGTTCGATATAATATCGGAATTCTTGCCACACATGACGATTATTTTATATCGCGTCTACCCCGACTCTCATCACTTCCTCGTCATGATCTTCCGTGCTGCATGCATCACGACGTTGGTTGGTACCATTTCAGAAACAATCGTCACGATGTACTTGTTCGGACAGCTATGGAGTCGTTGGACATTGCCATTCAAAATTGTGACCCCGATCCTCCACATCGCGTTCTCGGCCGCCCAGTTCCATGGGACACGGATTTTCTTTACGATGTGGAAGAAACAGGAGAGAATTATTCGAGATCAGGGGGACGTCGAGAAACAAATGGGAGTGGGAGAGGGGAATCAGGCTCCGTCTACGAGCGAGGTCAGTGACTGTTGACATCGAGGCATGGTACATGACACCCGCTTCAGATGCTAGTCGACGTCGCTCCTACACAACCACGATGATATCTACATTCCCTCGATCCACGGCCTTTTCGTTACATTTACTCCATTTATAGTCCTGGATAATTGCGGACATATTCATACACTCATGGTACTCTCAAGGAGAAATTACATCTTCAGGCTCTAAACAGTTAAACAAGACCGTGATGTAGCTGTGCGTCAAACTGGATCGAAATAACGACAAATCAATCAACGCCCACGTCCAGTTTGGGAAGGTGCAATAGAAAGAAACAACCTCCGGCTTTCAAGAGATATCCGTCTTGTGAGAAAAACGGAGGGGGGGGGGGGGGGGGGGGGGGGGGGGCACATAGACCAAGCTAGTGGTCGCTGCTCAGATGGCTAAGGGGAGTGAGGGAGAGAGATGAGAAAATGGTCGCATCCGAGAGCCGCGCTGTGCACAGAGTCGGTGAGAAAGAGGAATGAAAATGAGAGGCTTTTTTTTGTGTGTGTGCGGGGGGAACGGCCGACTCGGACTTCGCGACGCAGCGGGCAAGCCACGGGGAAGTCCGGGTCGGGACAAGGCGGGACGCGGGCACGGCCGAACCCGTAGGCAAAGGCCACCGAGGGTGTGGAGGAACGAGACCCAGAGTAACCCAGCGTAAGCAAGAAAAGAAGAGGGATGGGAGGGTGGGGCAGAAAATACGTGTGGATGTACTTAAAGCTAGATAGCTCGGAAAAGGACTTTGCGTGCGAACGTCGGCGTGCAGAGCCAGTGACGGCGGCAGTGTAGATTAGATCAATCATCTAATCTATACACGAATCCACGAGATGCTGGACTTGCTACGCTCCTATTAGCTTGCCTTCCACTCAGGCCGGCTCGCAAGCTCGCAAACAAGGTCGGAGATGTGTATGACCGTTCAAAAAGTTATAAAAATCGGGGAAAACGGAGAAAAAAATAACTGCTTCTGATCCATAACTGTTTGACTTCTGCGATTTGACCACACGGCGCGCCCCGTGCTGTTCAAATCCCAAGAGAGCCCCAGGCAAACGTCAGGTGGATAGAGGGAGCCTCACGAGAATTTAACATTTTAAACCCAAAAAGAGAACGGAGAGAAGAAGCGCCTGGTGAGTATCGTAAATAACGTACAGAATGGGAGATTCGAAGTGCAAGAACTTGGGAGATTGCCAAACCGTGTTGAAGAACGAAGGGAGGAGTAAGGTACAAATCAGGGACAAATTTTCCAACTGCCATGAGCGGATCGTCCCAACCATTCGAGTAGTCTCGTAAACCAGACTTTATACCGCGCGCCCAAGACAGTCGTGAGGATCTAATGGTGGGTTCAACTCAAGTTCAACTTCAAGAGTCAACTGGAATCGGACACGACCACGTGTGCACCAAAGATAACCAAAATCCCAAAACGGCTTTCCTCCCTACACCCGGGACTCTGGGATAATGAGGCAAAAGAAAACGGAAGACTCGGGGAATAAACCGGAAAACGACTGAAAGCGAACGAATCAAGTTGCAAGGAACGCTGGAATGATTATTGCAGATCGTACAAGGTTCCATCTGAAACTACACCTCGAAGAAAGGCATGAGTTCCTTGAGAGAACATATGCGTTCCGCGGGATTGCGGCGACATGTTTCTGGAAGTGTAAAAGGTGAATTGAAATGGCGAAGAACAAACACCAGCAAAGTCACTTGTTAACCTGAATCTTGTCAACCCCCCACTTCTCTCTTCCGCACTCCCATCATCTCGCCCTTCATTTCTCTCCCTTTCCATCTCTTTCCCGAGCACCTCGCCAGCCAGGGACACCTACAACCTCCATCTGTGGTCCTGTTCCTCCATCGGTAAGCACCCTCCACTGTCCCACCCAAGCACACCCTGACGACGTTCACACATTCCATCTTGCTCGCCGTGTACGAAATGTGACTCACTTCCCATTCCCCGCTCCTCCCGTCGCCCACTTGATCAACGCACCACCTCTCCTAGCCTATCCGTCGCTGACCTGTTGCTCGCTGTTCAGCCACGCGAGTCTTCTTCCTTTCGCGTACGTGCATGCATCCAGATCATCGTTGGCATCGCCGACCATCTTTCGTCGACGGCGAGGTCCCAATCCCCGAGCGACACCTTCCTTCAATCCAAGCCTTCTCGCCTCAAGCCATGGACGACGCTGGGCGAGTGCCCAAGACCTCGCTTAACAAGAATCAAGACCACAGCCAGATCCACGGCGAGGTCCTCCCTCCAGCCACGCCCTCAAACCATGTACAAGACTTCGAGCCTCAAGCCTCGATCGACGCTGGGGGAGTGCCCCAGACCTCGATAGGATACTGTACAAGAACCAGGACAACGCTCATGCCTCAAGATTCGTTGCACAAGACCCAAGAGCACAGGTAATATCGCTTTCAATACCGCATTCCAAGACCACCAATGGGATAATTCTCCAAGATCTATGACGGCGCTAGTACACAAGGTCCTTCAAGAAAACCTCAAGCCATGATGCGACCGGCAACACAGAAGACGGCGCAAACAAGACTCGAGACCTTGAGGAGACTGCGCAAGAGTCAAGACCTTCAACGACGCTTGGTGAGACTACCTAGATGAGGCTGACACAGTTCAAGATCTCGGGCAAGACTCGAGACGGTACGTAAGAGCTTCACGCTTCAAACTTCAAGACCGATGAGGCATCTAAGACAACGCGGAAGATCACTCAAGAACTAGGGCGACTACTTGTTCAAGACCAAACCTTCAAGACGCAAGATTCGAGATGCGGAAGATACCTCGAGGAAGTCGAGACTCTCGAGCCGCACAAACTCCAAGACCTAGTCGACGCTGGGCGCGGGTCAAGACCTCGTGAGGAAGACCGCTCAAGACTCCAGGTACGCGAGATGCCTCGAAGAATACAAGACAGCGCAGAAGACGCCGCAAGCCGGCGGGAGACTGCGTAAGATTCAAGCAGCACTCGAGACTCCAAGTTTCAAGAACGGCGCTTGGCGAGACGACACACCACGATCTAGTAATGTCGAGAAGGTGCTTCAAGATTCAAGACGCTCAAGGTCCGTCGAATCTCAATACCTCGGCACCTCAAAGGCAAGATACCTCAAGACTCCCTCGAGTTCCTTGAAATTTAAAGACCTCGGTGGAGACCGTCAAAATCCAAGATACGTGAGATCCCTGAGGCTGAGGCTTGAAGAGTGAAACAACCGAGTTCCTTGAAATTTTCAAGGCTTCGGTAGGAGACCGTCAAGATCCAAGATACGTGATATGTCTGAGGCTTTAGCTTGAAGAGCAAGACAACGCGGAAGACCCCTCAAGATTCAGGGGGGGAGACCGCCGAAGATTCAAGACACGCAAGATGCCCCCAGGTTCAAGATCTAGGCGAAGCTGGGACCTCGGGGAGGGGGGGGGGGGGGGGGGGGGAGCCCGTCAAGATTCAAGATATAAGATCTGGGCGGTTCAGTACCTCGATGGGGAACCGCTCAAGATCTGGGCGACGCTGGGATTCAAGACCTCGGTGGGAGCCCGTCAAGACTAGACGATGTTCGGTACCGCGGTAAGTCTCCATTTCCCCTCTTTCTCTTCCTTACTCTTGTTTCGCGTCGTGGTTTGTATCCGTGATCAGCGGCGCGATGTATTACGGGTGGAGGACACGGAGAGCATCCACATCACTCAACGGTGTGGCGTGGGTCGAGACGGAAGGCCACGGAGAGGTGGAAATAGGCAGAGCGTGGAGACGTGCCGAATTATGTCCCGGGGGCGGGTGAGAGCTCGGCTCCATCCTCGTGCTCCCTTGTCGTGGGCCCCGGGCTTAGTGCGCGCGCATTCTGCACGCGTCAACTAAAAGCACGTTAAAACGCAGTGGAGTGAGGGATCTGGCGGTCGGGAGTGAATTCCATGTTTCCTGAGACCTAAGGTTCGTCTTCAGGGTCCAGACCGACACAAACTGACCTTTCATCGACGGTCCAGTGTTTGCGAAACATAAATGGTAGCAGTAACAAGTTTTCAGGTTTTTGTCGGTTGGCGAGCAGAGGTGGATGCTATAAACTTGTTCCGTACGGGAAGTAGTAAATGCAAAGAGACACAGTGAGAGCAACACGTGCCCATCGACGCGACGACGCGTCAGCGCATCTTTCATTCCTACACCATGGACGAAATCGGGATAGAGATCCAGAAACATGTCAGTTCGGTGCAGGCATTATCTCTCCGAACTAATGCCCCGTCCAGGAACCTACCTTCGAGTCGGTTCTTACTGAAAAGGTGGCTCTGTACCAGGAGCTGCAAGAGGAAGACCTGTATATAAAGTACAAAAAACTCGCCCGACACCTCGAGATGTTGGAGATACAGGAGAGCTACATTAAGGACGAGCAGGCCAATCTCAAGCGCGAGCTCATCCGCGCCCAGGAGGAGGTCAAGCGTATCCAATCGGTTCCCCTTGTCATTGGCCAATTCCTCGAGCCAATAGACCAGCACACGGGCATCGTGGGCTCCACGACGGGCTCGAACTACGTGGTCCGCATACTCTCGACGCTCGACCGCGAGCTGCTCAAGCCGTCCTCGTCCGTGGCGCTGCACCGTCATTCCAACGCCTTGGTCGACATTCTACCTCCAGAAGCCGACTCGTCCATCTCCATGCTCGGGAAAGAGGAGAAGCCGGACGTAGGGTACCAAGATGTCGGCGGGATGGACTCGCAGAAACAGGAGATTCGGGAGGCCGTGGAACTGCCGTTGACACACTTTGATCTTTACAAGAAAATCGGTATAGACCCGCCGCGCGGCGTTCTGCTGTATGGACCACCAGGTAAGCTGATTCGACCGACTCCCAGTCTCCCGGCTCATGTTGCGTCAAGGGACTGGAAAGACGATGCTCGTCAAGGCAGTAGCCCACCACACCACCGCCGCATTCATTCGCGTGGTCGGCAGCGAATTTGTGCAAAAGTACCTCGGTGAGGGCCCACGTATGGTCCGCGACGTCTTCCGTCTCGCACGGGAGAACTCCCCCGCTATTATCTTCATCGACGAGATTGACGCGATCGCGACAAAGCGGTTCGACGCGCAGACGGGCGCTGACCGCGAGGTGCAGCGTATCCTGCTCGAACTGCTCAACCAAATGGACGGCTTCGACCAGGGGAGCAACGTCAAGGTATTTATTGCCTCTTTCGCCCATGCTCGCAATTTTGAACGTTCGCCAGGTTATTATGGCCACAAATCGCGCAGACACGCTCGACCCCGCTCTGCTCCGTCCCGGACGACTCGACCGAAAGATCGAGTTCCCGCTGCCCTCGCGTCGCGAGAAGCGTCTCATTTTCCAAACGGTCACGAGCAAGATGAACCTTGGCCCTGACGTCGACCTCGAAGACTGTACGCGTTGCTCGACCTTTTGATTCATCAGCTAATTCCAGCTCAGACGTCTCCCGACCGGACCGGCTATCCTCTGCGGAGATCGCCTCCATTGTCCAAGCCGCGGGCCTGCAAGGTACATTTTTTTCGGTTTCTTTCCTCGACGCATTTCACAAGACACGAAACCAGCGGTGAGGAAGAATCGTTACGTAATACTACCTGTCGACTTCGAGGAAGCGTGGAAAGTGAGTTGTTTGGAGCGTGTTTGGTTCCGTCGCTCAAAATTGCATCTCTTCTTCTCCCACCACAGCAAACCGTCAAGAGAGGCGACGAGACGCTCGAGTTCTGTGAGTGCCCCCTGCGCAATGTCGTTCGATTGCAGGCTCAATGGGCTCTCCCCAGACCGATGATCCCTCGATACCTTCCTCATGGTTAGTCCCTTGCTAGATACTGACAGTGCTGTGGCTGACGTTTCTCCAGTCCTGTTGTGTATGTCCAATGCCATCTCGTCCTTCCATGTCCAGCCTTGAGCCTTTTTCGTCGTGTACCTGCCACGTCATCCCTGCTCTGTCACTTTAGCGTCTCTTCAACATCGCATGGAGGTGGCGCCCATTCAACTGAGCGAAATGTAACTAGGTCTCGCGTTTATAGTCCAGGTCGTGTTGCATTGGTATGCGCTCGCTGGCTCCCATTCGAGACATATGTTTTCCTCTTCTTTCTTTTCTGTAGCACACGACCAGTTGGTCGCATTTTATAATCTAATTGTTTGAACAGGTGCAATACCTCGTGAGACCGTCTCTTTTCCCTTCTCCGATCTTCGCTCCTCGACACTCTGGACGGCGTTCATATCACACACGCACGTTCTCATTTTATGGGAGCAACATCGGTACATCCGCGTCATCGACGTGGTGGCCTGCTACGTTTACGATTCTCTAGACGAATAGAGGGTAGTAGATCTGATAGGGCACATTCGTATGTCTGGTCGTACACTTTAAATCAACCCGTTTTGCGAAATTACTCCTGTACACCCTGAATTCACTCTTTTTTACTTCACAGTACATTTCATTGTTTAGCCGGCTGACCCAGTTCGCTCGCGCGTTCGGTGGCGACCTGAATGGCGCGCGCGATCGTTGACCGGACGCGGCCGTCTTCCATCGCGAGGAGACCCGCAATCGTGCAGCCGCCGGGGGCTGGCGAAATCAGTCTTTGCGTGTATGGCAAGAGGAAGGACGCACTGGTGACGGCATCCTTGATCTGCGCGGGATGTGCGCCGCCCTGCAGGACCATGCGTGCGGTACCTTGCAACGCTGGTGGCGATGAGCGATTTCCATTTTTCAGAAAATCCGGAGCACGTACTCTGGGAAGCGAGCTCGAGCGCCTCAGCGCGCGGGAGACCCATCATGACGCCGCCGTCAGCCATGGCCTCGAGGAAGATGCACGCAAATGCGGGGCCGGACCCCGAGAGCGCGGTGCACGCGTCAAAGTGCTTCTCGTCGAGAAAGCGGCAGCGGCCGATGGAGGAGAAGATCTTGAGGATGATCGCGCGGTCCACGTCTGTGCTCGGGGATGTCGGGAGTGTCGAGACGACGGTCATGCCTTCGCGGATCTGGTATTCGATTCGATTTACGATTTAGGAAATCAAGAGAAATAAAATCGGGACCTTGCACGGCGTGTTGGGCATGGCGCGGATGACCTTTGTCGAGGGTAGCACCCATGCGCTCATCTGGGCGATGGTAACGCCCGCCAGGATGCTGATGAGGAGCTTGCCGGCGAGCGCATCCTTGATACCGGGCTCGCCCAAAATCGCGTGCGCGAGTTGCGGCTTGCAGCACAGCAGCACGACGTCGGCCTTGTGCACTGCGTCGAGATTTTGTCCGGCCAGTACTTCCACGGCCGCGCCAAGGGGTCCCAGGGCACCGAAGATAGCGCGCAGCTTGGTCGCGCTCTCTTCACGCGCAACGCACGCGACAAAGTTGGTGGGGATGGACGCGTCCGGTGGGCCAGTCGGGGTCAGAGTTCCGGGGGTGTGCGACTCCCACTTTGACCGCGGGCTGGGCCGTGCGGTGTCGAGACTCTCAATTACGCCAGATAGCACAGCGATGCCCATCGTACCGCATCCTGTCGCAGGTCAGCGGTCAGCGCCGCATCGCAGAGAAAGTAGAGACCTAGGACGCAGAGAGTGTACACCATTGCCTGGAGAGCAAGTCAGAAAACATCTGGAACAACATATATGACATACGGGAAACGACTGGAAAGACAGAGGAATTTCAACATCTCCGAGTCATTCGCGAGCGTGGGATCGGGGTCAAGACCAACCTTGTCCATGCTCTTCTTTGTACCTCTAGGTATTCCTTGCAGATGGGCTTGAACACACGCCAGGGAGATGGACCGGTCTCATTGGAGGTTAAATCGCGTCAATCCCAACCGTAGACTTGCTCATAAAAAAATTCAACTCCATCCATATTATAAACATTTTTTTTCGACGCTCATGACCATAACTCCCATGGCTTTACAGAGCCCTGGGATGCGCCTTCTCCCAGGTTGGGCACCACCTCCAACAGAATCTCCTTCCAGCACTTCTGACTCGTATCCAACCCATACTGCGATTGCACGCCGGCGGCCTCCACGTCCGGAAGTCGCGCGACAATATCGTGCCTGCGCTCCTTAAACTTCGCGACAACTACCGGTCCTTGAGGAACGTGATGGCCTCTGCGACGTCACGGTTATGTGCGATCGCCGTGATGGGCCACGTTGGGCACAACAGCCGAGCCAATGCAGAAACTGTAACCATCGAGGGAATCACAATTGTGGAGGACACGTAGATTTTGTTTTGCAAAAAGTAATACAAACGAAGTACTACTCGCTCGCAGCCATGACTGAACGGCGCGTCAATACAAATGAAAAAAAAGGAGAGAAAGTAAAAAAACACACTAGCATTGATGAGATCTCCCCCACTGTCTTTTAATGCACGGACTGCCTTTGCGCGGGAGCAGTTTACCTGTGCCATGACGAGCTCAATGTCCTTGGCCTCGACGCCGGTCTCGTCGAGCGCGCCGTCGTCCTCGGGTGCCTCGAGCTCGGGGATGTCGTCATCGTCATCATCTTCCTCGTCAGCGCCAACGCCCGAGTTTTCGATGCCCGGCACGCCGCCTGCACCGCCGCCGTACTGCTGCGCGGCGGACATTTGCGCCTGCGAGGTCATGTCTTCGATCTGCATGCGCGTTAATCATTATTTTATTTTATTTTAAAATAAATTTGCACCTTTGCCTCACCAAAGACGATGTAGCAGTCGCTGTTTGGGGCCTTGTACACGTCTGGGGAGGCGATAACAAAGAGGACGTTCTTGGGGCGGCGGAGGGTGACACGGGTGATGTTTGAGACCTTCTTGAGACCGAGGCCGAGGAGGGCCTTGCGGGCCTTGCGCTCGGAGCGGGACTGGATCTTGTCCAGGGCGGCGGCGGAGGTCGGATCCTCGTGCTCATGGTCATCGTGACCATGACCATGGGGGTGGTCATGTCCGTCGTGCTCGTGATCGGACTGGTCGGACGGCACTTCCTCGATGTGTGCAGACATAACTGGACGAAGAACGTCAGCCGTTTTCGACCCGGCGCATCCAGCCCAGCAGAACAGATCACGACCATACAACCGAACGAGATCAGTCCTGCGGTTATCGAAAGCTCTCTTACCTGGTTATTGACTTGTGGAGGGAGTGGGAGAAGAGGGTAACCCTAACCTTACTTCAGTCGTGGTGGTTCACCATGCCCAGCACAATATCTCGCCAGGTCCGCTCCGTGCTCGAACAAGAGACCGCGTCTCTCTCCGATTTACTTGCATCAGTCGATGAGTTTGTGCAGGTGGAGCAAGAACAGGTAGTGTTGCAGCTCGAGGAGCAGCTTCATCAACTACATGAAGACATTGTCGACCATGCATCGCTGCACCATACTCAGGTCTTTCTTGCCGTTTTACACCATCTATGCCCTCCTCCACTCTCCATAGTGTCCTCTTGGTTTGACCTCGTCCTCCGCCCCGCACTCCGAGAACCAAAACTCCCCGTCCCGGCCGTGAACCACGCAAAAGAGCTCATCATGTCCGCCCTCCGTGTCCCAGATTTTCGCTGCAGACTCCTTGATCTCTATCTGCTCGACGCGTTCAACGAGGGCTCGGGCGAAGACGTTCTCGAGTGGGCCACGCTCGACCATCTCCAACGCGAGCAAAAGACGCGCTGGAAACTTAATCTCGAGGACATCTTACTCAAATATGGTCAGGAGCACCCCTCGGTGTGTATCCTCTCCATCGCACCCATGCGCTTGAGTTGATGCTCGTGGTAGGATCTACTGACCGAAATGAACACTCACTTTGCAGCGCCCGAGGTCCGGCTGCAGCTGCTCATCCTGCTCAACCTCTACATCTCCGCCCCCTCGTTCCAGTCTCATGCCGCCGTTTTTGCGACCCACCCGCTCATGACGAGTCTCCTGCACTCCCTACTCGTTGACAAGTCGTCCATTCTATGTACTATCGCCCTGTCCATCGTGGTGAAGCTGCTGCCCATCCTTGCCGTCGAAGCATGCCAAGATCTCAGGGGCATGCTGCCTCGGTTGTTCAGTATTCTGGCACGCATTCTCTGCTGGAGAGAGCCGCCACCAAAGACCACGGCGCAATCCCCCGAGGCAGAGGGCCTGCCGGTGCTCGAAGAGGAGGTGGACGATCCCGCCGGCCCGGCACTCCTCGTCCGCGAAAACCTGTCGTGGCAGGTGCTCGAGCTGCCTTTTGACACTGCTGCGTCCTCGGCGCCCTCGCCGCGTCAATATTACACGCTGTTGTACTATCTCTTTCCATGCAACGTTCTTAGATTCCTGAGACATCCTGTACTCTACTTCACATCGAATGGCGTAGAGAGCCCGTACACCGTAGACTGGGACGCTGCCCTCGACGAGGAGAAAATACGGAGCAAAAGCGAGGCAAGTAATCATTATTTTTTTTTCGCTGCTTACATGGCTCCCAGACCCTCCTTCGCGGCCATGTTTGTCATCCCTTGATTATCTGGCGCGACGCGGACGACGAGCTTGCTCGCCCCGACTTTTGGGCCGAGTACGACGCTGCACGGATCGCGGGCGAGTCCATGATGCTCGACATCCGGAATACTGCGCTGGGTCTACGCGAACGATACGAGGCCAAGGGCGATCCACTCAATCGCCACGAATCAAGCACGCCGTCAGTCGTTAGCAGCGACGACGGGGGCAAGACGCCCATGCGTAACCTGGGGCTCTCCGCGGGCGAGAAGCACATCTCGCTCGAGGACATGATTGCAACCTCCGTTGCGCTCAAGTCGAATCTGAACCTCGAGATCGAACCGGCGGTCTCCCAATGGCCCGGGTCGCTCTTCGCCGCGTCGGGCGGCTCGCCGATGGTGGCTAGCCAGCCGCTACCGCCGTCTTCGGCGTCGCCGGCGCCGGCACCTCCCACGGGCGACATCCCCGCACACATTGCGCAGGCGATCTCGGGACTGCAACGCGAGGTATTGCTCCTCCGTAACGAGCTCAACTTTGAGCTGTGGCTGTCGCGCGAGAATGTGAAGCATATTGGTCGGCTTTACCAAGACCGCGTCCTCTCCCGTAATGCAGAGGTCGAGCGGCAGGCTTTGGTGCGTCCCTCCTCGTCTCGGACCACTTATATGAACTTTTTGTATGTAGTACAACAAGCTGCGGAACTACCGCTCGCAGGTGACTGCGCTCGAGGCGGAGCTGCGTACCCACAAGGCGAGCGCGTCGTCCACGAAGGAGCGGTACGCGGACTGGAACGCGGAGCTGCAGAAGAAGCTGCAGGATTTCCGGGAGCAGAAAAAAGGGTGGATCAGCGAGGCTGCGGCGCTCCGCACGGCGGACAAGGAGGCCAAGGTGGGGATCGTCCCTCGACGCGGTGGGCGTGCTGACGCGGCGCCAGGCGCTGTTTGAAGCGCAGGGTACACTCCTGGCGGAGGCGTCGAAAGAGGTATTTGAACTGAAGACGCAGAAGAAGGAGTCACAGCATAAGATTGACCGTCTTCATGACTACGAGCACCAGATTGAGCAGCATGTCAAGGTGCAGCGACTGTGGTGTGTTCATTTCTTACCTTTTTCAGATTCACATAATCAATCGATTCTAGGGACGCGGACTTCGCGAAATTTAATCAACGGGGCGAGGAAATGGAGGAAATGAAGGCGGCATTCCGGCAGATGGAGATACGCCTGCAGTCCTACCACGAGTCGCAAGCCAAGTTGAATGAGAACGCGCGGTGAGTCCCTCTCCCATTTATTTATTTTGCAACCAATTCGAGCCTCAGTGTCTACCGGCGACAAATTCAGGCCTTGGAGGCACAGCTCGTGCAGGCAAAGCGCAAGGCAGAAACGCCCTCGCGGCGGCCCGCCGAGATTGCGGCGTTTGTTGCGGAGAAGAAGGCAATGCTCGACGCGAACGCGCAGCTGGTGGAGGAGAACACTAACCTACGTGAAGATCTCGACGACATGACGGCCATGGTGGAGGTGCTGAAGAGCCAGGTGAGCGGGCGGCGAGGATTGGTGTCGGAGCCACGCGTGAGCTCGAGTCCGATATTGTTAGCGTGAATACAGCATGTACACTACAGCATGTAAAAACTATTTTTCTCTGTAACGACAGCCATTTGACTCGAAATGGGAATTTTCTCGAATCTTCTACGCGCTGTGACGCGTGACAGCACGAAAATTTCTCGAAGGTTCTGAGGCTTTTCATAAAAGGCAGTAGACGCGTCTCATCTTTTCTGCTTTTTGCTCCCATCTCCCATCTTCTTTCTCTTCATACTCCGCACTCCTACTCACCTCGTCTGCCCTTGTTCCTTTTTTTCATTCTCGATCTGACTTTTTTTTTTTTTTTGCAGAGCCATGGCCACTGAAAGCTTTGGGTTCCAGGCCGAAATCAGCCAGCTGCTGGACCTGATTATCAGTATGCGTCTTTCATCTTTACAGTTGTACTCTCCTCACCCACCTTTTTCTTTCAGACACCTTCTACTCCAACAAAGAGATTTTCCTCCGTGAACTCATCTCCAACGGCTCTGATGCCCTCGACAAAATCCGTTATGCCTCCCTCACCGACCCCACCGCCCTCGACTCCGAGAAGGAGCTCTACATCCGCATCATCCCCGACAAGGATAACAAAATTCTCTCCATCCGCGACACCGGTGTGGGAATGACCAAGGCCGACATGGTTAACAACCTCGGAACGATCGCCAAGTCTGGCACAAAAGTGCGTTTTCTTTTGCCTTTCACGTCGTAGTCCATGTGCTCAAGCAAATACGCCAGGGCTTCATGGAGGCCCTCTCCTCTGGCGCCGATATTTCCATGATCGGTCAATTTGGTGTCGGGTTCTACTCTGCGTATCTCGTTGCCGAGCGCGTGCAGGTCATCTCGAAGCACAACGACGACGAGCAGTACATCTGGGAGTCCGCGGCCGGCGGCACCTTCACCATTACCCCCGACACCGTCAACCCCCCGCTCGGCCGTGGTACCGAGATCCGCATGTACCTCAAGGAGGACCAGCTCGAGTACTTGGAGGAGAAGAAGATCAAGGAGATCGTCAAGAAGCACTCCGAGTTCATCTCGTACCCCATCCAGCTCGCCGTCACGAAGGAGGTCGAGAAGGTACGAGTCGCGTCGCGTCTTGTTTTTATTTTTCTGATCGTTTCTCTAGGAGGTCGAGGACGATGAGGAAGTCGTCGAGGAGGAGGACAAGCCTAAGATCGAGGAGGTTGAGGACGAAGAGGACAAGCCCAAGGACAAGAAGACCAAGAAGATCAAGGAGCAGGAGACGACGAACGAGGAGCTGAACAAGACCAAACCCATCTGGACGCGCAACCCTTCGGACATCACCCCGGAGGAGTACGGCGCGTTTTACAAGAGCTTGACCAACGACTGGGAGGATCACCTCGCGGTCAAGCACTTCTCCGTCGAGGGTCAGCTCGAGTTCAAGGCCATCCTCTTCATCCCCAAGCGGTATGTTTTTTCCATCTTTCTTCAGCTGCTCGTACTCATCCATGATGCAGTGCCCCCTTTGACCTCTTCGAGTCGAAGAAGAAGCGCAACAACATCAAGCTCTACGTTCGCCGCGTCTTCATCATGGACGACTGCGAGGACCTCATCCCCGAGTACCTAAACTTTGTCAAGGGTATCGTCGACTCTGAGGATCTCCCTCTCAACATTTCGCGTGAGACCCTGCAGCAGAACAAGATCCTCAAGGTCATTCGCAAGAACATTGTCAAAAAGTGCATGGACCTCCTCAGCGAGATCGCCGAGGACAAGGACAACTTCTCCAAGTTCTACGAGGCGTTCGGCAAGAACCTGAAGCTCGGTATCCATGAGGATGCCCAGAACCGCAGCAAGCTCGCCGAGTTCCTGCGCTTCTTCTCGACCAAGTCGACCGAGGAGCAGATCTCGCTCAAGGGTATGTGTGGTTTCTTCTTTCAGTCCATCGTATTAAAATATATATTCAGACTACATCACCCGCATGCCCGAGGTCCAGAAATCCATCTACTACCTTACCGGCGAATCGCTTGCCTCCGTCCGCGACTCACCCTTCCTCGAGGTCCTCAAGAAGAAGGGCTTCGAGGTCCTCCTGCTTGTCGACCCTATCGACGAGTATGCCATCACGCAACTCAAAGAGTTTGAGGATAAGAAGCTCATCTGCGTGTCGAAGGAAGGACTCGAGCTTGAGGAGACTGATGATGAGAAGAAGGCGCGGGAGACCGAGGCGGCTGAGTTTAGCGAGTTGTGCACCACCGTCAAGGACGCGCTCGGTGACAAGGTCGAGAAGGTCGTTGTTTCGAACCGCATCACCGACTCGCCCTGTGTCCTCGTCACCGGCCAGTTCGGGTGGTCGTCTAACATGGTATGTTTTTCCCCGTGGTAATTGGATGTAAGCTAACAACCTGTGCAGGAGCGTATCATGAAGGCGCAGGCTCTGAGGGATTCGTCGATGTCGTCGTACATGGCGTCGAAGAAGACGCTCGAGCTGAACCCGGGCAACGCGATCATCAAGGAGCTGAAGCGCAAGGTCGCTGAGGACAAGGGCGACAAGTCCGTCCGCGACCTGACGTACCTGCTGTTCGAGACGGCGCTGCTGACGTCTGGGTTCGCGCTCGATGAGCCGACATCATTTGCTAAGCGCATCCACCGCATGATTTCGTGAGTATTCTCCTTGTACTGCTTTGTCCATTCTGACGGTACGGTACACTAGGCTGGGTCTGGACGTTGACGATGAGGAGGAGGAGACCGCCGCCATCGCCGAGGACGATGCGCCGCCGCCATTGGAGGGCGCGTCGACATCTGCGATGGAGGAGATTGACTAGACGTAGAATCGTGCCGCATACTCTCTTTTGTTACCTGCATTCTTGTTTTCCCGCTTGCTCGCATCACAAACCAATCTATTCTTTCTCTGACTCGTCTGAGATGTGAATCGGGTGAAGAGTCAGAGAGCACAATGGGGAAATTTCGTGATCGTGGTAAATTTTCGAGTCACGCACGTGAGACTGGCGTCGCATCGCATCTTAGCTCTCACCACGACGCGCCCATTGTCCTTAACCGCCATGATCAATCCGTCTCCCTGATTCAAATCCCATAAAGACCCCTCACGACACCCACTGTATTCTTATTATTCCCCAATGCTCAGCCTTGTAGCACCCCAGCCAAGCCCAGCCATGTCTGAATCCTCTCCTGCTGCTATTTATTCCATCGTATGTCCTCTCTTCTTGTGGCCCCGCAGCTGCTTACCTGCCCCACAGATGACCCCACCACCACAACGACTTCAATCTCCCATCCGTCTCGACGCGCGACTTCGTTCGGTATGTACCCCTTTCTTACGTGTGGCCACAGCTGATTTTGCTCTCTTCTCCAGTCTCTTTGCAGCCCACCTCACCGACGACGTTCCGTTCGTCCCCCTCGTCGTCGCCACTGTGCACGCGCCGACTGCCATATCGAGTCTGCGCTCCATCCATTCGACCGTCTACCATGGATATCCGCAATGAACATCTCCCCCGACGCGCTCGACCCCATGGACATTGCAGATCTATCCCAGCTTGTCGTGGACGATCCCCCACCACAGTGCGGCGCAGTCGCGCCTGGCTCTGGGCCCATCCGTCGCCGAAAGACATCCCTGCGCTCCAATCCCCTCGCCCCCAAGGGCCTCACCCTACATGAAACGACCCCCTATACGCCGCTCTCGCATATTAATCACTCTCGCATCCACTTTCACAATCTTATGCCCGTGTTTTCTTGCGATCACAACGCACGGTCCTAATGTGCGCGCTTGCCGCGCTGACCACTCTACGTTCGCCACCCATAATCCTCGCTCGCACCGTATCTTCGACATAATCTCGCTTCGCTATCCATGACCCGATCTCCCCGCTCGATGTATTCCCAATCTTCATCCTCATTTATTCCTCGACGACAACTGTCGGGATCGTATATACATTGCATTAGTATCGTTTCTTTTTGTTTTCCGCACCACTGTTGCCATCTCAGCATAAGGCTGATGTTCTGACTTACCTATACACCTGCATGCAACTTACTTAGCGTACCCACTGTTTGCTATGACGCGACTGACTCACTCACAATGTATACCTAAGACCGCAATTAACTTACTTCCTGTCCTCCACCACAATGTCCGATCGTGTAATCAACTTTGGTGCGGGTCCTTCTGCTCTGCCCGAGTCGGTGCTGCAGGAGGCCACACAGGGCCTGCTCAACTTCAATGGCACCGGAATAGGTATCGCGGAGATCTCGCATAGGTCGAAAGAGTTTACTGCTTTCCTCGCCGAGGTAGAGGGCCTCATCCGCACTCAGCTCGACGTCCCCCAAACACACAGTATCCTGTTCACCCAAGGAGGCGGCTCGGCCCAGTTCTCTGCTATTGTGCTCAATCTCCTTGCGCGACACCGGCTGCTGCACCCTGATCTTCCCAACGATGAACGCGTCATGGACTATGTGATTACTGGCTCCTGGAGCAAAAAGGCGGCGGATGAGGCACGCAGACTGGGCGGAGGCAAGGTGAACGTCGCGGTCGATGCTCGGCCGTACTCCAAGGACGGGAAGTCATTCGACAACATCCCCGCGCACGACGCGTACAGCTTGTCGCCCGACCCTGCCCTGATTTTCTACTGCGAAAACGAGACGGTCGACGGCGTGCAGTTTGCCAGCGACGCGTCGTCCCCTTCGTCCTTCCCGTTCCACCTCCTCGCCAACAGCACGCTCCCGCCGCTCGTCGGCGACTACTCGTCCTCGTTCATGTCGCGGCCCATCCCGCGGCTCGCCGACCACGCGGTCATCTACGCGGGCGCGCAGAAAAACATCGGCCCTGCAGGGCTGACGATTCTCATCGTGCGCAAAGACTGCCTCGTCGACGTCGACGCGGCGGCCAAGCTCGGCGCGGCGCCCGTCCCGTTCACCATGGCGTATAAGACGCTCGCGGACAATGTGAGCGTGTACAACACGCCGTCGGTCCTCCCGATCTATATCTCTGGGCTGGTGCTTCGCCGCTCGCAGCAGCTGGGCGGGGTAAAGTACTACGAGGAGCTCAACAAGAAGAAGGCGGACAAGGTCTATGCCGCAATCAAGGAGGGGGAGGCAAAGGGTGTGTTCCGGGCCAAGGTCAAAGAGGGCTCGGGCAGCCAGATGAACGTGGTGTTCGACGTCGTGGGTGACGGCGCGGAGGCTAAATTCATCTCGGGCGCGGAGGCGCTGGGGATGAAGGCGATCAAGGGACACAGGTATGCAGACATCTGTTTTCGCCGACGGAATTGTGGCTGACATATACACCCCAGATCCGTGGGAGGTAAGTGTCGCACTCTATTCTATTCCAACAATTCCGACTCTTGTACCAGGGATACGGATTTCACTGTACAACGCCGTAACAGAGGAGCAGACGGACGTTCTAGTCGCCTACATGAAAGATTTCCTCGCTCAGTTGTAGATATCGATTACAAGAAAAGTTGTACAGGTAGTGGAAATGGCTCAGCCCATGAACATGACATCGGAGCGCAAGACATATTTCACGCCCCGCAGAACGGGTGATCCTTCATGCAGCATACATTCCTGGCCATGCCTGCATAGGGTTCACATATCATCTTCTCGCAATCGACCACAACATACCGATGTAATAAAGCGGTCCCACGCGTCAGAGGGGCCTTGATGACCTCCTTCCCACCTTTTCCATCTTGATAGAACAAGGTCTGGAGCAGTTCAGTCAATGAAATACGAAAATAAAACCAGAATACCTCGCCCCCCTCGACGCCGTCCTCGTAGCCAGTCAAATATAACAATAGTGTCCACTCGGACTTGGCCCTGGTCATCGCATCACGGCAATCGTCATCGTAGTGTGGCCTAGCGTGCGTTGAGCGCTCGAGCCATGTGCAAAAATACGGCATTCACCCAAAGTGCTGCAGCGGCGTATACTTGTATACCCGGATATTCGAGTTGAACGAATGGGCCGCGCGGGCGGTAGCGCCCTTACCCGCTCTCGAGGGAAGAAACGGTGGAAGGTGCGGCGCGAACACCGCATACAGGCGCTTCGCAAACTCCACAGACGTGATCGAATACCGGTCTACGAGGAGTCAGCCTCCGTCAGCCTGCGTCTAAAACGCGCGCCTACGGTTATGTCGCTCCGCCTCCCCGCGTTTCTTTGGCGGGGTAAGCTCTAGCGGGAGGCTGTCGATGAATTTCACAAACGACTTGCATTCGGCGGGGGAGAAGATATCCTGGGTAGACGACGTGAATTCGATACACGCCCGATGGGGTTTGGGCAACGAACATCGAGGACAATGATCTGGTTCTCGAGCAGAACCCGGCACTGGAGCTCAGACTTTGGCAATATGTCTGGGAAAGCAACCGAGTCCGGTGTCGAGGCGCTTTTGTCTTTTTTCCCCATCTATATGCGAGGTTGGATCGATCTAGGAAACGGTGTGAAGATATTGGGACGTTCACTGACTCGTACCAAGTCAAGAAGGCCGATCACTCATGACTGGGTAGCATTAATTTAAACGCTCCAAAAAAAAAAAAAAAAAAAAAAAAAAAAAAAAAAGAAGGCCGATCACGAGCGGTGCAAGTGTGGACTCGTTTCGCGGAGGGAGGCTGATTTCGATACTATTTCGACGCTGAAAAAGAGTGAGAACACTGGGGAGTATGCTGGACGCCTGGAAAGCAGCAAAAAACACGAAGCTGCTTTAGAGAGGCTCGAACTCTCGATCTCGTTTTATCCGCCCAGTTCGAGCCTCTCGAGGGTCAAAAGGTGCGAGACTCGCGGCCCCGCCCGGTCCTCGCCGGTCCATGCCGGCGTCAAAAATGACAATCGTTTTGTGTCACTATTAATTTCACCAGTTGGCCAAACCCATTCAAACCATAGTTTGAACGGTCGGCCAATGTAATGCTCCCACGCAACCACCGGTGGCAAAAAATCGAAAAGCCTTTGCAAACTTACCCAAGCCGGGGTCGAACGGACGCGCGCACGCATCGTGCACAGCTCGGCCAAATGCCGTGAGCCATTGGGCTTTTCTCCACGATCATTGCGAGAGCTCGCACCTCTCGGGAACCAAGAGGGCGAGCTCACGAAGTAACAGTCGTGCGCCTTAGCCAACTGGGCCATAAAGCAGATGGGAGACCAGAGAGTCTGGTGCCCATAGCGTCGAGGAAGGTCCAGGGAGGATGTCGGACATGTCCTCCTTGATTCTTTGAACGCAGGATGACATCGACAAAGGGAATTCGACGCGTACCAGACGTTATACACGCGTCGAGAAGAAATCCGCGCTCAAGGGTATACTAGGTGGAGGACGACGAGAGATATCCGGATTTATTCGGGATCTATCTTTTTTGGTCCACATCAAAAACGTCGGGCGACGCTGAACGGAAATGCACACATACCAGGCGTTATACACGTAGTATTATATAGGCGCCGAGAAGTCATTCGTACTTGAGGACTTAGACGGACGACGAGAGTTTAGTCTGTCGAGAGATGACTTCAGGTTACTATTTTCCCCTTCGGGTCAGAGACCTAATCTGGAGCAAGGTAACTCACTTTCTGAGGTCATTTGGTCTCGACTTGAGCGGCCCTTAATCTAGAAATCATTCCACTGTTCTATTGAACAGCCACTCTGGGAACTTGGAGGGTAGGCAATAATGCATGGGCAGTGCTGCGCCGTGTGGCACTGGAAGTGGAGTTGCCATCTGGCTCGCTTATTGCTGCTGAAATGCCAGGTTCATTTTCAGTGTAGTACAATGGCTGACATACCAATCACTGGCAAGTGAATCGCCATCACTGAACAGCGAACAGGTGGGTGGGCCGTGAATCTTTTGAGCGGATGAGAGGGGGAATGCAGATATGCCGTTCAGGTTGCATTTGGTACTAAGCGAACGCGATATAACGCGTTAACTTGAATGTCAACGTGGGTTGGACCGAAGGCTCCTGGATCCCGAGGTCAGCGATGCTTGACTGACACAGGAATGAATCAACGGCCGATCGCCAACTTTGAACTGTGCACTGGAGAACTTCTTGGAGGCGTCAGGAAGAGAATCAGATGTGAGATGGTGGGAGTGCGGAAATCTGACAAGCTCCTTGTTTGCATGTACACGTGATCGCTTCGGAATTTGGCAGTCACTCAATTCAACTATCGGCATTGCTCTCCATGTCGCATGTAGTATCTCCCTTGGACCAGCCTTCCAACTATAAAGACTCCCAGACCCGTGTTGACCGTCAAAAGCAGAATGACTTGCTCTCAAAATCGACAACTCTATATGTAGGTTGCTTCCGTGCCCAGAACCAAACCAATTATTTCTGCCCACTAGATTGGTAATTTGAGTTTCTACACAACCGAGGAGCAAATATACGAGCTATTCACCAAATGTGCCAGTCCAGAGGACGGTGGGGGTATCAAGCGAATTATCATGGGGCTCGATAGGAATACAAGGTGCGTTCCCATTTCTTCCGCGTATGGTCGGGCAAAAACAATTCACGCAGAACTCCCTGCGGATTTTGTTTTGTAGAGTATTATACGCACGCCGAGGCGCTGGCTAGCATGCGATATGTTAGCGGGACGAAGCTGGACGAACGCATCATCCGCTGCGATCTGGACCTCGGGTACAAGGAGGGAAGGCAGTTTGGGAGAGGGAAGAGTGGAGGACAGGTGCGGGACGAGCACAGACAGGATTACGATCCTGGCCGTGGCGGCTGGGGTGCACAGGCTCAAAGACTGGAGATTGAGCGGCGGAGAGAGGTGGAGGAACGTTATGCTGATGCACAAGACGGACCGGGCGCGGTTGCGGGCGGTGGTGGGGATTGGAAGGAGGCCGAGACCAGTGGCAATGAGTCTCGATTAAAACGCGGACGATCGCCTGAAGACGAGGGCGATAGTATGCGGCTTGTAAGTGGTTTATTTTCGACAAGTACTCCAACGTCTGACACGGGATGTAGGGACAGCGATCCCGTCTCGACGAGGACGTGGACGCAGAGAGAATGTAGACCGTTGTACTTTGGCTGAGCAAACTCTCGATTAATTCAGTAAATTACACGGGCTCGTATGGGATATTTTGTTCCGTGAAGATCAGGCCAATAGGGCGTCATGTGGAGCTCGCGTACTAGGCGATGCGCCTCTGACTCGGAGGTCAGACGTACCATGAATCGACAGGCAAGAGTGAAAGTCTCGCGACCAGTGAAGGGAAGACTAGACCAAAATTAGACGAGAGAATTGGGTTTAAAAAAGATAACGACGGCGTACGTGGGCAATTTAAAGATGTACGGTTCCCCTGGGGGAAAATTGAAGCCCTGGATGAGCCGATCCAGCACCTCTGGTCCAATAGCCTTGGGAAGACCCCAAACGACGACATTTTTTCCGTTGCTGTCTAGCTCGGAACTCAACCCGTTTCCGTCGAATTGTTCAGACATGGGCTCGCGATTGCTAGGTTCCGCGACGAGATGCACGCCAGAGAGAGAAACCTTTTCAAGAGCTGCGAGATTGGGGAGTAGAAAATCGGAGTGCTTTAATTGGAGGTATGCGTGCCCGCTCGGTTCAAAACGGTGATAGTCAATGGCGGCTAGAAATCTCGGAATGAAACAATGCGCCTGGGGAGATGGAAATGGGAAACTACCATGCTCTACGCCTTGAACCTGCGCACGGTTGATTAATCTCCGTAAATCGGCAGGGATTGCGGTAGTGGGGACATTTGAGAGCTTGATTTGCGTCGCGCGTCTTAGGGCTGAAAAACGGTCAAGCGGAGAAGAAATGAGAGAAGCAGACAGTACGCTCTGGGATGTATCGCGTTCCGCGTCGAAAAGCAGATGCGGCTTGCATCTTATTTTGTTTGGTACCGTTTGGGGCCGTGACCTTCTCCATGTCTTCCCGCCGACGCGACCGAAGTTGGGAAAGAGACGACAGAGACGCCCGAGACCGCGACCGCGACAAAGACAGGCCATCTCGTTCTAGCCGTGGGGGCGCGAGCTACCGAGACGAGCCACGCCGCCGTTCGAGCCGTTCGCGTAGTCCCCGGCGAGGCGACAGAGACCGACGCGGTTCAGGTATGTATTTCTCCCTCGAGATGCTCAACATCTGACTCTCGCAGACCGCAGAGATCACAGGTATGACGATAGGAGAGACGGCGACCGGCGCAGAAAGGACGAGGGACGAGGCCGCGACTACGACGACGCACGATCTCGGCCTCGGAAAGACGGCGAGCGGGATGGCCCAAGGCCACGCAGCCCCGGTGCTTCTGGAGAACCCGAAAATCGCTCCGCCGGGAAGGATAGTGCCCCTCCAGGTTGGTCGCGCGCAACGCACGCAAATGCAATCTCAACTACTTCAGACTCGGGTCCTTCGAAACGTTTGAACCTTGATCCCGATGCCCCTGATGAACCCAACGAAGAGGGCGAGGATATGGAAGACGATTCGGCTATGATGGCCTTAATGGGACTCAATGGGTTCGGAACTACGAAAGTTAGTGCGTTATAACCAATCGCGAATTGAAGCTAATGTTGGTTGACAGGGAAAGCACATCGAGGGCAATCAGGAGGGCGCGCTGTCCGTCAAGAAACAGAGGACATGGCGACAGTACATGAACAGGTACGGCGCATTGCACTCTTCAAGTCCATCACTAAAGCTTTTATCTCCACAGACGCGGCGGGTTCAACAGGTCAATTCGTTCTTCTTTCAATTTAGAATCCTTTCTGACGTTTCTTCAGACCGTTGGACAAGATTAAGTGAAGATAAGTTGGCTTCACAGTATCCCGTTCACGTTCAGTCATGAGTTTAGGGGTTGTCTGCTTTGTTCATCCAAAATAAATCGTTCATGTGCTATAGAGGGAGACAATCGTAAAGGCAAGAGAAACGAAACGGCATGTAAGTGTCTGAACGAGGAGCGCAGTGAATTCCTCCCAGCCTCAGAACCCGTGCACCTTGATCGTGGCCTTCTCCATCCCATTCTCGGTCAGGAACGTCGAGATCTTGGCGCGCTGATCACCCTGCAGCTGAATAACCTGGCCCATCTTCTCGTCGTCGACGAGGGTGCCGTTACAGGCGAATTCCTAAGTCCGGGTGTGAATACGAATCCGTAGGCGGCGTAGAAGTGTGTGTTTGTACCTTCTTGAATGCTTTCAGCAGCTTCTTCGCATCGTATTCTGCAGCAGGTAAGGTTGAGAAGGGCGGAGACGGAGAGCGGATGGCTGAACGCTAACGCTTAGGCAGGCCTTGGAGCGTGGTCAGGGTCTTCCTGCCATTGCGCTGCTGGATACGGATATGTATGTATTCGGACTGCGAGCCGACGTCTTGACTGTCTCCCAGAGGATCTCCGTCCTCTGCAAAGGGATCTATGGCGAGCGTGTGCGTCAGTGCAGGCGCTTGTGGATCGATAAGAATGCGGACGAACCGAAAGAATTGAGGTTCTGAACGCTCATGCGATGGGCAGAGAAATACAAAGATTGAGCTGGGGTGATTACAAGGACAAAGGAAAAGAGAAGATGAAGGTCGAGTTCTAGCGAGTCGGCACTGCTTCCGGAAGGTTATGTAAGTTGAAGTTCCTCCGAACTCTTCATGCCCGAGACAAGAGGAAAACGAAAGCGACCGCCCTCGTTCGACCACTTTCCTCCTAATCGAGGTACGTCTCATATGAGCCATATCTACCGCTGCTGACCGAATTCTAGCGAAAAAACTAAAGCAGGCGTGGGTGCAGAACACGAAATTGAAAAGCAAATGGAAAGCAGAGAAACGGAAGTCGGGTCTCGTCGTTCCTCCTACAAAAGGAGACGAGGATACCGCAGAAAATGACCCCGAGGCAGAGGAGACAAAAACCGAATCTTCCCCTCAGGCGCGCAACCCAACGCCCATTGCTCCACCGAAAAAGCGCGCTCGTCGGATGCAGCCCGATCCCACGGAAGCCGAATCATCGTCTGGCCCTACCCTACGCGACCGTGCACGAGAGGCCTACTCGCAAGCATCTCTTCACACGTACAGATCGGACCCCTTTGGAAAGAGGCAGCGCGGAGGCAGAAACGGAGCCACAGGAACCACAGGGCGCGGTCAACCGAATATGAAGAAACGGATGGACGTGCTGCTCGAGACGATAAAGCGAGATTTTACATGAATTACAGTTACGTCTGGGTATTCTCTTTATCATCATCGACGGACATGTCCTGCTCCTGCGCGCGCACGAACCGTGCCTCCAAAGTGTCGACGCCCTCGGATGTGGATGTGGTGACGGAGGTGAGGGCTACGGGGTGCTCACTCATGTGGCCGGGGCTGGGGTCGTCCAGTTCGTCCACGAGGCCGAGGGCCTTAGTTTCGATTGGGTCCGGATGCGCCTCGCCGATGTGCGCCAGGAGGAGCGGGGATGGCGGGGGGCTGCGCGACTTGGAACGTCGGGCATCGTCGTGAAGGAAGGGGATGGGGGAGAAGAGGGGAGTGGGCGGGGCAGACGTCGCGCCGATGGAGGCTATGGTTCGGACATTCGTGTCCTTCTCGACGTCTGTTAACGGAGGGAAACTGTCGTGTGTGGATGTTACTAGGAGAGACTTTTCGACGGCGCGCAAGTATTTCCCAACAGAGGTGTAATGCTGTTTGGGATGTAAGCAAAGCTCACAGACGCGTTGTATTGTGAAGGGAGGATTTCTATCGGACGTGAATGTCGGTATTCTAATACCTGCTGGATACGCACGAATCGAATTGATCCAGCAACGCGGAAAGGGCGTCTTCCATTTCTGCGGCCTCCTGCGCGGTCATGTAGTTTACCGGCGTTGGGACGACCGGTTTTCGGGCAGGGAACGGAGGCAATTTGAGACCCCCAGTCATGGTTGGCACCGGCTGGAACTGAGCTGAAGGAGGAGGCCTTCCTGGACCCGACAGAAAAAGCGCGACATTCTGCACCAGATGGTTAGCAGATCTGAAGCAGAGTGGAGAATGGTGACCACTTGATTGATTTTGTGCTTTATGATTTTACGGAGTTCGGGCCATTTTGAACTGGATAACGAGCGCGTAAGAGCCAGCACTTGGATATTTTTCAGGCCCGTACTTGACCGTGTCGGACAATGCGATATTCTGGAGAACGGTGTCGTATTCTGGCCGCCAGGTGAACGCGGTGGTCATGGCGGTTGACAATGACAAGGTCAGGGACTGGAGTCATGTGCTCGCTCGCGTCCAAGTCGCGTCTCAGTCTGCATCAGCCCCATCTCCTCCTTAAGTTCTAGTCTTGACGGAAAGTTCGACCACCATGCCCGCACTTTTCAACGAGCCGCCTGCGACTAGGGCCTGGACACGCAAGCTTCTCGTTTCTTATGCACCCGATTGGTGTGTAGCTGTCGGTGTTCGGTGTGTCCTGGGCAGCTCATCCTAACGACTCAGGATCATAACTCTGGCTCTCGCGTATGTATTTCGTCGCGTGGCAGCGATACCTTTATTCGAAACTTGACAGCGCAATAACCCTTGCACTTGATCCTGTACATGGCTTCCGGAGACAATTTTCGCTCGCAGACACCTCGTATGTTCTTTGCTGCGGCCTGTCTGTTCCTGACGTTCTATCAGTCTCCATTATACGTGCGCTCTGCCCGTCTTTCATCCGCGCCTTCTTTCGATCGTTCCTGCAGATTTGCTGTCCATGAGCGCATCCCAGTGAGTCGAGTCCTGCTATTTTGTGTTTCATCAACTAACAAAATAAACCAGGATTATGGTCTGTTCGACCTCTGGCCCTGTTGCATCCGATTCATTCTATTTCGCAGCCCTTTATTTGATCGCGATTCTTTCGCCCGTCATCCTCCAAGCGCTCATAAATTTCTTTACGATTCGCAGCTGGTGGGACTTGCATAATGGCGCGTTAACAAGCCTTATTCGGTCCTTGACGCTCATCTGTCCATCTTTAGGCTTGCTCGGATGTTCGCAATATTTGTTCGCGGCGATCTTCGTACATTTATATTTCTGAATCCAGTGATTCTCGGCCTCTCGATGACTGGTTCCATCACCCAGTTCACCAAGCTGACAGTCGGACGTCCCCGCCCTGGTGCGTCCTCATCGGGGCGCTCAATTTTTTACTCACAAGAATAGACCTGCTTGACCGATGCCAGCCAATCCCTGGATCTGTGGACCCAGTCTTCGGGCTGTCAAATGCGACGATATGTACCACACCAATCGGTTCCGCCCTCATGCTCGACGGCTTCCGTTCTTTCCCGTCCGGACATTCTGTGCGATTACCCCTGGCTACTTGGTCCCATTTGCTCACGTTTTCGTGCAGTCGCTTTCCTTTGCGGGCCTGGGATTTCTCGCGTTCTACTTGGCCGGAAAACTGCATCTTTTTGACCACAGGGGCTACGCGGTAAGCGCCGCTGCGAAATGCGCTATTAGCGATTGATGAGCCAAAACAGGCTAAAGCATGGGTTTCCCTCGTCCCATTTGCAGGGGCTGCCCTGGTCGCGATCTCACGCACTATGGATAACCGCCGTAAGTCACACGCACCCGTCTTATGTCGCCGTTTACTGACGTTTCCATGAGACCACTGGCAGGATGTGCTCGTCGGGAGCATTCTGGGCACCGTTGTGTCCTATTTCACGTACCGCCAATACTACCCTAGCCTTGCGTCGGAAGTCTCTCACCGCCCGTACGCCCCCCGAATCACGCAGGAGGATATGACCATCCATCACCTACGGACAAGCTCCCACCATTCATATGCGGACCACCCCACGGCGGTCGATGTTGTCCGGAGTGGGCCACTGGAGGGTACTGTGCTACGGACTGGACCTGGACCTTTGCGTGATGTATGGAGGGACGACTTGAACAACGAAGAAACTACTGCATTGCAACCGAACGCGCTAGTCCGAGAGGGCATTCCTTTGGACGATGTTGTGTAGTACAAGTGATCATATCGTATACCCCGTGAATTACTGTACATTCTCTTGTCTGTATGAAATAAAGATGCATTGCAGACACTAATCTAGTCATACTCCTGCGCGTATCTGTCATCTGGATCCGATTCTGGGGATGGGGAATACGCGAAAGGTTCCCCTTCGTTTTCCTCTTCTTGCGCTGCAACGGTCGCCACAAGGGTCCCGTGCAGACCTATGAACACATCAGAATCGTCGCCATCCTTTTCAATAACGAAACCAGGTTCATCCGAGTCCAATTGCAGCAGTCCCCCAAAGTCGTCATCGGGTTTTTCATCTGTGAAATAACATGCAACGGCTGCCGGGTTGAGTTTGGAGGAGGTTGTGGGTTTGGCGGCCTTGGCCACGCGCTTTCTGGGTTTGGGTGGCTCCTTGACCACCTCTTCCGCTGCGACGTTCTCCTCCCACCCAAGAATATTGCGCATCTCGGCCACCTCGTCGTCCGTCCGCATGATCTTCTCCAGCTCCTCGTCCTCAAACAGCTCCTCGTCTGCTATCTCGTCGGGCCCGACGCCCCCGCGTGCGATTGACATAAGCTGGAGCCGCGAGGGCAGCTTGTCGCGTCGTATAGACACGGAGGTCGTCAGGAGGTATGTGGGCAAAGACATCGAAAGGGAGTGGGAGGACAACGTATCAGGGAGGAACGATGGAGGGAGTGGGCCAGCGAGGGGGTTGAGCAGAAACCGCGTGGCTTGCTGCAGCGCCTGCACCCGGCGTCGCTTACGGGGACGGGAGTGGGGATCATCCGAGTCACTCTCGTCGCCGTCAGGGTTCAGCGGCTTGGCGGGGCGGGCCTCGATGAAGTGTTGCCGACGGTATTCACGCTCGGACTCGATGGCGGCCTTGAGTCCCCGCGCGACGACAAGTCGCCGCGAGATCTTGGCTCTCCCATTCTTTCCACTATTGGGCTCGTAATGATCCAGCCAGTCGATTCTCTCAATCCGTTCAAGCAGTTCGTCTTGAATGACCTTATAGCGGCTCATGACGACTGTTCTTTTGACATTGCATTTGGCACCGAGGAATGCCGCCATTTCACCGAGCTGCGCGAGAGTACTCCGGGCTTCGGCCTCGACAGCCCATATCAGGACTGCGCACGCGGTAGGGGACGCAGGAAGGTGTGCGACAGCACTAGGCGGGACCGAAGAGGCAAGGAGGTCCGAGAGAGAGTTGGCTGTAGCCAAAATTGTGCTCGCAGGGAGGGGTACAACGGTGGGAATGAGAGATAGGGGTAGGGGTAAGTCAGACTCGGTTGAGCCTTCGAGGGCGGCATACAGATGGGCGTGCAGAGTAGAGACATGTGATTTAGGTTCGGACGAGGGGAAATCGTCAGGCTTGACGGTGGAGAGCACAGATGAGAAGGCGCGAGTCAAGGCGGTGATTTTCTCGCCGAGCAAGGAGGCAAGTTGCGGGAACATTTCGGGGCGGTTACTGGAGCGGAGGGCGATCGAGATGCATGCTCCCGCCACCAACTTTGCCATGCGGCCCCATCGGTACTTTCCGGATGTCATAGCTTTCTCGAACAAGTTGTAGGCACGCTCGGTTGTGCCGGAGACGAAAGCGGCTCGTGCGAGGTTCTTGATGAAGTGGTGCATGTCGTCCTGCGAAAGAGCGGACGTGAGTAAATCGATTAGGGGCTGAAGGAAACAATGTACAAGATTCTTGCTGTCCCTGATTTCTTTCCCTTGAGCTGAGAGATAGCGGTTGCGGGCTGTCTTGACTGTCTTTGGAGCGACTGGATTCCACCCATCGTACGTTGTGGACGCGGGATATTCGATATCAGAGGTGAGGACCACGAGGTTCGGTTCTGCAATTTCCGCACAAAGGATGCAAATGACACCAGCTGCATCGTCGACAACAGTGGGCCCACCACAAGCCATGCATGAGGCGGGCATGGCGGAGGGAATCAAGTAAGTAATTCTCACGACCTCTGGTCTTCGGAGATCACCGGCTGTCAATCAGCGATGGGCACGTGGCATAATTCTAACCACGCTACACCAATGACGTACAGAGTGCATGACCGCCGCCTAAACCCCATTTGGGAGGGCCTAGTTCAGTACATAAACCCCAAAATTCGATTACATGTCTCTTCCTCTCGCCCGTCAGACGATGCCCCACACTAACCAACACCAGTTTGAATCTCTCCCATCTGCGGCTGTGCGTCGCAGGTTGAGCAGCGTCGTTCAGCAAAAGCCCAATGTGGCCGCCTCCTTCTCCAGCCTCACCGTGAGTCTGGTCGATCCACCCCGAGCCTGCCTTTGATGGCCTCTCGTTCAGCCAATGTGGGTGGGAATAGCTGGTAACAGCGTTGATCCTAGCAAGTTCGAGATCGCGCTTGCCGTGCATGATTCTGTCTATTCGACCGACTTCACGTCCGCGACCATTACTCTCGGCAAGAATAGAGCCAGCGTCAGTCTGGTTTATCATTCCTCCTTGATAATTTCTGAACCGAGGTCAATAGGAAATCGAAAGCTTCATTCTTCAAACCATTAGGAAGTTTTCTTCCGAACACTTGTGCAAGTTCTTGGGTTGGTTTCATTCGCCTTTCCATGTCACAAAATCTGAATGAGATCCGCACAGGTGCTGGCGTCACCGTCGCCCTGCTCAAAGAGGCCCCGAACCTGGCTACCCGTCTCTGGTTGGACTTGGACATCGTTCCCATCGTCTTCAATATCAAGCAGTTCCACACCGATTCCGTAACTCGGCCGAACATCAAACATCGCATCTCGTCGACGACGGGGAGCTATGTCCCCTCGGGAGCTGAAACCCCGACTGTTTACGTCGAGGGGATGCACCTCAATGACGGGCTGCTGACTGCCTCTGGCGCCGCTGGCCGTCTCCCTATCCCCCGTACTTTGGATGAACAGGCCGATTCGGCTGCACGTAAATGTATCATGTACTTCGGTCCTAACAACAACCCCCGTCTTAGCATCGGCCCTCGCAACCAGGTCACCGTCGATGCGGCTGGGAAGATCCATCTCATTGACGATTTGGCTGAATATAAGAAGACTGTCGGAACTGGGTGCGTTTTTCTTCTTCTTCATGTTCGACATCTTGACCGTGGCCCAGGACATGGAATGCCGTTGTCAAACTCGCGGACGAGTTGCGTGAAAAGAACGTTAAAATTGGATTCTTCTCTTCTACTCCGCAGGGCGGTAAGTCCGGCCACCCTGGATCTGTTGTGCCTCTGATTTATGTTTTTCCAGGCGGTGTCGCGCTCATGAGGCACGCGCTGATTCGCTTTTTGACAGCGTTGGATGTTGACGCTGCGTGGTAAGGATATTTTTACCCGTAGTAGAAATACGGCCCTCATCTAGTACAGGTATGTTCCGAACCCGTCGCCCACGGTTTTCCGCACCACCAAGAACAACCACAACATCCTTCAAGGTGTTGCTCCCCCTGAGCTGCGCCTCACCCAAGAAAACAAGGACAGGTTCGATGAATGGATCTACAAAAACGGTCTCCGTTGGACCGCGGAAGGCGGACCCTTAGCGAAGGGTGGCGTTGACATCGCTTTTATCGTTGCGTTGCCCCTTTCACATCCGCATCCGAATCGGCCTGACGTGTGAAACTTGCAGGACGATCCGCAGATGCCGGGTTTAATTCCTCTCATCCGCAAAGTTCGACCGGAGTTGCCTATCATCTACCGTTCGCACATTGAGATTCGCAGGTGAGAGTCGACGATTTCTCTGCATTACGGCCTCTTCATCTTCGCACAGTGACTTGGTCCACGTCCCTGGATCCCCACAAGAGGAAGTTTGGAATGTTTGTTTTACACTTTTATGGAAACCCGGCGCTTATCGGCCATCAGTACCTATGGAACAACATCCAACTGGCCGACTTGTTCATCAGTGAGTAGAACGCAATTGTGTCTCGCACGAGAACGGTCTCATCCTCCCACTAGGCCACCCCGTCAACAAGTTTGTTCCTCAAGATGTTCCGATCGAGAAACTGGCGCTCTTGGGTGCTGCTACGGATTGGTGCGTTTGAGTATTCACTCCATCATCAGCGTGCTCACATATGCCGCAGGCTCGATGGCCTCAACAAGGCGCGTTGTTTGTTTTCTCTACCACGAAATCAACATATTTACAGCCGTCGTATTACAGGACCTTGACCCTTGGGATTCGTCTTTCTACATGGGAGAATTCCGAAACCTGTGTGCCAAGGAAAAGATGAACGAACTGAAATGGCCCGCTCGGGACTACATCGTTCAAGTCGCACGGTTCGACCCGGCAAAAGGCATTCCGAATGTCATCGATTCGTACGCGAGATTCCGTCGTCTTTTGAGGTCCAGCCAGTCGGATTTGGGAGAGGACGAGCACCCGCAATTGTTAATCTGCGGTCACGGCGCCGTCGACGATCCCGATGTAAGTGTTGATCTAGTACCTTTTCCACGACATTTCTGATAGTTCGACAGGCAAGTATCATTTACGACCAAGTCATCCAGTTGATAGCCTCCGAGCCGTACCGCGAGTTTGCGCACGACATTGTCGTGATGCGCTTGCCCCCCAGCGATCAGCGTACGTTACAATCGAGGACGCTTGGATTTTGGCTGATGGGCCGAGACTCTTAGTGCTCAACGCTCTGATGGCCAACGCCCGGATTGCGCTGCAACTTTCGACCCGTGAAGGCTTCGAAGTCAAGGTTTCCGAAGCCAGTGAGACTCTTTAGTGATGTTTCCTTGTTTGACCTCCTGATGAAAGCCTAGTCCACGCGGGAATCCCGATTGTGGCGGCTGCCACGGGAGGGATTCCGCTCCAAGTCGAGCACGGGAAGTCCGGGTTCCTCACTACCCCTGGGGCAGCCGGCAACGAGTCGGTTGCGAAGCACCTATTCGATCTGTACACTGACGAGGAATTGTACCGCAAAATGAGTGCATATGCCAAGACGCACGTCTCGGACGAAGTTGGCACCGTCGGAAATGCTGCAGCGTGGCTATATCGTGAGTCGTTTGTAAACCCAATACCACAGTGCTCATATTTTCCTTGCGCGTCAGTTGCTGTTATGTACACCCGAGGCGTTAAACTGCGCCCCAACGTGAGCTCTTTTCTTTCACCTGGTACTAGACACGAACTGAACCACGAATAGGGTGCTTGGCTGAATGACATGTTGCGCGCCGAAACCAATGAGCCATACGCTGAAGGCGAACCTAGACTTCCCCGCACTCCTCTTCAAATGCAGGGCTAGAATAGACCATTCACTGTGAAATGTAGTTGTTGTAAGTAGAAGTGAAGGCTTGTTGGCCCTTGTTGTCGCGTTCAAGCGCGAAATGAAAGTTGCACTGGCACGTGCCCCAACGCTTTGCCACTCAGTGTGCCACCGCAACGTCTCGATTTTTCTTCGTCGGCATTCAATATGTTGGAAGTAGAAATGCACTCCCCCTCATTTCGAACGACGCGATCCGTTTCCGCCAAACGAGCGCGCTCACCCGATAGTCCTTCCGAACGCCCTGCAGTACCGCTTGCTACGTGCTCCCACCAATACATGCTCACTCTCCTGTAGAAACGACCCTCCCTCGCGATTGGCGGTCCCCTTTCATCGTCCGAAAACGCTTTCTACTATTTGGGCTCTCTGAATTCTGCCAGCACCAGTCGTCATTCCTCGGAAGACTGGGTACAACAGGCCGGTGGTTTGTCCATTGACAGCCCCCTCTTCCCTTCAATAGGTACCACCGTATCAGAACCTGCATCTACAGATGAAGAAGGCATGGTATGGTGACCCTGATTCACTTTTGAACTTGCTGTAATTCATGCTCTGTAGCTCATCGATGCAGAAGAAGCCGTCTCAGAGATATCGCGCCGGCCGTACCTCGCTCCGTTACGAACTCATTCAGATCCCTTCCCGCACGCTGGTCTTTCATCTGGCTCCCCCATACACACGGAAGGACACCCTTTAAATGCCTCTCCTGGATCCTATAACACGACCGGAAACACACCCCCGACCGGCTCTCTATTCCTACCAGCCATAAATATTCTACCCGCGACGCCCGACCTGCTTTCCCGGACGCGCCCTTCAACACCGGTCCGCGAGGACCACAACCATTCCTCCGCCATGAGTATATCTCCCACCGCATCGTACGCGGTCTTGGGCTCGCCGGCGGGAAAAAAGCAACGATTCATGATGGGCCCTAGAGCGAACTGCGAAAAGTGTAGACTGGGGATTAAAGGACATTGGGTGCATTTGGATTAGAGGGACATTGTAGTATTACCTTGTTTGGCATCGCCGTCCGCCGATCGTGATCGCGATTTTTCTACTTTTTACGGTTGTCGAGATCGCCAATAATGTCTACGACGCTGCCGCTGTTCTGGCATCTCTCCTCAGGCTCCACCAAACAGCGTATAGATGCCTCTGTGAAACTGGTTGGTGCCTTGGAGCAATTCCAAGTCCAATTTGTACCCAAAGATCCCCTCGAAGTTTCTGGGTCAGACGACGAGGGCGAGGGAGACGACGAAACTCGAACGGACCAGATCGACGTCTTGAACGCCCACGACGTCTCGTATTCAATTCGGCGGCTTATCAGAGGACTAGCCAGCCCTCGGGAGAGTAGTAGACTGGGTTTTGCGGTTGCATTAACAGAGGTGAACAATTTTCTTGAACCTTTCTTTGCATGGCCTAATTCTTGGCAGTTATTGTCCCGACTCGATACAGTGACGTGCTCACAAATTCTCGCACTTCTCACCGATGCAACCAAACCTCAAGGGTCCATGACCGGCCAGGAAGAACGCGACGTTATTTTTGCTCGGCTGTTCGGACTGACAGCCATAATTCAATCGGGCCTCATCGTCCGCACCAAACCTCTACCCTTCTCCGCATCATCTGAAACGTCGGCGTCCTCGGTGGCCAGCTTCCGAGAAGCAGTATCTAACCTCATCGCGTTGGGAGAGAAAAAATCATGGCTGAGAGAGAGCGCGTGGTGGAGTCTCGGTCTTGCGATCGATGCATTAAATGCCTCCGATGTGCCCTGGAAAGCGGGCGCACTCGATGCCACCGCTGAATGCGTCTTCAGTGAAAACACTGCCTGGTCGCCCGAGAAAGTCGCAATTACTCTGAAACTGCAGAGTATCAACCCGGACCGCAACTGGCGGAAATTATTGTGTCCCACTTTCAAGACTCCTGATTTGCTAGCCAGCACAAATCTCCTCACTCTAGGGAGGATACTGAAGGTCGCACATCTCCTAATACCTTTCCAACGGGACTGAATAATTTCTCTTAGGAAACAGGTACTGAGGCCGATAGTGAAAGTGTGCCAAAGTCTGCAGCGAGTTCTTGGAAACCTCAGTTGCATTTCGTGTGGAGCTTTATCCTCGATCAGCTTCTGCCAGGTCCAAATTCTACGGTCTTTACCAAGGGTTCTTTCCAAGAATTCTTTAGAGTTGTTGTTGATGGTATGTGCGTCTGTCGTCGTTCCAGTGGCGGTATGTTTACCAGAGACAGAATCATTATTTTCTGCAACGTCGTCGCAGGAACGTAAATACTCTGGCTTTCAGGTTTTCCAAAAGGCCCTTCCCCGTGTCACAGAAAGTATCATGCCAATGTTGTTTACAAAGAATTTCATGCGGTCCTGGATAAATCACCTATCCCACCCTGATCGTTACTTGCACAAGGTTGCAAGACAAGTGGCGCGTATTTTCGCACCTCCATCCGACTTCCTCACTTACCTCTCATCACAAGGCCACGGATATCCAGGCTTTTGTTCAAAAACAGCCTCAGCTTGGATTTGCATTGATCCTACAGTTGACCGGCGTGAACGGGAGCCAGCAATTCGACAAACTAACGAAATCCAGGACTGTTGAATCGATCCTTACATCTATGGATGGCGATGGTATCAAGAGTTACATTAGTCACCTCATCGCTCAAGTCAATCCACCCACTGACCAGGAAGAGTTAAATCCTTCCATCTTCTCTACAGTGAATATACTGAACGATACTCTAGTTCAGACGTCCAGGTTATTAATTTGCGAAGGGCTTGGATTATAGATCAGCTTTCTGCCCTCATCCGTAACGGAGCTGTTCCAAAAGAAGACGCCTGGATCATGTCCATTCTCGACTGGTTAACCGTCAACGGCCTTTTCATTGTGAAAAAGAAGTCCGAGAAGAGCCCGTTCCTTGGTGTGGGTGCAGTAATGATATCCTCTGTCCTTCAGACGCTGACCCTCTGAGTAGTTGCACAAAATACCTAGCCCGCCATTTTCCGATTTACTACGGCAACAATGCCGCACTCGACTTCTGGGTTGTCTTGCCGATCTCAGCGGCCAGACACGCTCTTTGAAGCTATGTTTGTCGTCCCGTCTTTACTCGAGTTCTCCTATTCAACCCATGTCAGCCGATGACCGAGCCATAAAATGTCCAGCAATTGCCTCCGATGGCGAATTCTGGGTGTCCAAAATCATCACCACCATAGAGCAGCTCAAGGCTGATCCTAAGCGAGTGACTTTACTCGCCGATAGCGACGAGGACGACACAACGTTACATTCAAAAGTCAAAAACACCGTCGGAAAGCTTAGAGGGGTACAGACGCTCTCCCCAACGCGAATTCTATTTGACACGTCTATACACAGGTATCCGGAGCGCAAAGTGAGGCCGCGAAAGGAGTCGAGTTCCTGTTATTGGGAACGCTCCTCCTGCATTATGCCGAGGAGCAGCCTGATCTTGACACGGCCACACTGGAGGTCAGTGTATTTCAGCTATCGTTACCCTCCCTCTCATTCTCCTTCTGAAAAAGGATTGCCTCGATGCCTCCACACGCATGTTTTTCCTTAATGCGAAGAGCAAGAGCAAGAAGCTTAGGGAGGAGGCCGAAACCCCTGAAGATGCGCCACTCGAGCCCGTCGACCTCATGGTAGACACCATCATTGGTTTCTTGGAGAAATCGACGGCGTACATGCGGGCCATTGGAAACCAGGTCTTTTCTCTTTTATCGAGTTCGGTGCAAGGAACTACCATCGATCTGATTTTATCGGTTTGTCGCTTCCTTTTTCAGTCCTCGTCGAAGTCATGCTAAATCTCTACAACATAGCAACTTGAACGACGGGATCCTAGCGAACTTGCCCGCGACGGGGAGAGTGGAGATGGAGACACCGCAGATGAGGAAGCGGGTAGTGACAGTGAATCGGAGGTCTCAGACGACATGGGCGAGGAGAGTAGCGATGGAGAAGTTGATCTCGAGCTACGGCATAAGATTGAAGAAGCCCTTCGCATCAATGGTGTCGTTGCTGCTACTGGTGACTCCGACGACGATAGCGAAGAAGAGCCCATGGATGATGAGCAAATGCTTGCTGTTGATGAGCAGCTCGCTCAAGTGTTCAGAATGCGTGAAAGCGAGAAGAAGGGCAAAAGTTGGTATAATGGCACTCCCTTCTCATTTTACAACTCATTTTGTTTTCGCAGAAGTTGATGCTCAGCGTGAAGCTACCCATTTCAAAAACCGGGTACTGGACCTAGTCGACACGTTTGCTAAAAAAGAGCCGACAAGCCCTCACATCATTGCCTTGTTACTCCCGTTGGTCGAACTTTCTACGGGGACGAGCTCTGATGAGCGGCACCTGACGGACAAGGCCAAAGGGATACTCAGATCGCGGATAGCCAAATCGAAGGAGGGCCCCTCGCATGCCAATGTTGAGGAAGTGAAGCTTGCAATGAACCAACTACACACGCGCGCACGCAAGATGCATTCGCCGGAATTATTGGCAACACTTAGCCAGTGCAGCCTTTACGTCACTAAAGTTTTGATCGAGGCCGACGTGCAGGAGGCCGTACTAGACGCGTATCGAGAATCTCTAGAGGATTTTACCACGCGTAAAAATTCGGCTCTCAACAATAGTTTCTTCCTGGACGCGATCCGTCGTTATCCTTCGACAATGTGGATGCTACGTCAGGACGTGCTTTCACTGTCCAGCAAAGCGGTGAACGGCTACCGACGATCGCAGTCTCTTCAACTCCTTCAGGCTCTTGTCACTCGCCTTCCTCCAGCTGTGCGTTTTGTACTTGAGCGTATTCATTCACTAATGGATGATGGATGATGATAGACGAATCAACAGGAGACAATCGATTTCATGCTCTCCTTCCGCGATGTTTTGGTTCAATCCGTGACTGACGCGTGTGAGGAGAAGATTGTCATGACTCCGCAACAGATGAAAGATCTTCTCAAACTTGGATCATTCGGCGTTCGGCAAACGCAGCGGGTGGCGTCAGAGGCGGAGG
Organism: Mycena maculata; assembly: GCA_029448575.1. Taxonomy (NCBI): domain Eukaryota; kingdom Fungi; phylum Basidiomycota; class Agaricomycetes; order Agaricales; family Mycenaceae; genus Mycena; species Mycena maculata. The sequence continues at coordinate 223,043 of JARJLG010000126.1, forward strand.
CACGGAAGGTCTGGAATCCGGAAGCTTGGGGGATGATTGGGCAGCAGCTAGCGAATTCCGAACGTTTCAAAGGATCCGTCGGCCTTCAGAAAATGTGCCAAAAACTATCGGGTTCACAAACACAGCCCGCGTCCGCGAAACGCAAAGCTGTTACTGATACCAGTGGCGAAGCTGAAGTTGATCCGCCCAAGGTGAAGAGGAAAAAGACTCGCAACTAGTAGTTATTACAGAATAGATTTAGTTGTCACGACGCTACGGAGCGAGCGTAGCTCGTAGTTTTTCTACGATAGCCACAGCTTCAGTCGGTGAGCCTCGCTGAAGATCCCTCAAAAGCTGAAGCGTCTTCACAAACGTATTCCGTTTCATGCGGCTTACTACTGCCGTCTCCATTCTTAGGGATTCCCTTGTGGCGTTCTCTAAGATTGACTCTGGCAGTCCGGCTAGGCGCGCGCATTCCACCCCGAACGATTCTGCAAAAAATGTCAGTCTCCTGGCTGGGACAAATAATGCAAGATCAGACCTCGGGCGATACCCTGCGTCAGGCGGTACAAAAAAGTCACGTCTCTCTGGCCATCGATCCCTCTGTTATCCGTACGATATCCTACGTGCAAGTTCTGTACACGTGCGGGGAACTTTTCCTCCAATTCCGTTGCAACTAGCGGGTAGTGGGTGATGAAAAGAGTTTTGCACCGGGTAGAAGCGACAAGCTGATTCAAAACGGCATATGCAATCGCCATCTGAGACCACACGGTGAGAAGGGAAAGCAGATGCACTAAAGTACCAACGCCGTCAAAGGTCGATGTCCCTCTTCTAGATCGAGTTCAGAGCCTGAGGGAAATAGGAGATGTCAGGCTCACCCGAGCTCATCGAGTATCACCTTGATCGAATGAGTTAGCGATGAGGCGCTTTTCAAAAAGGATTTACCAACCAGGCTGTTCTGCGTCGCCGCATGAAGAATTTCGCTTGTCTCCGTCATCTCTACCATAAAAGTGGAGCGACCGCGGGCGATCTCATCGTATGCCCCCATCCGTGTTTGGACCGAGTCCAACGCTGCAAGCTTGACAGATGTGGCGGGGACATAGCTTCCGATTTGAGCCATAATTGCGATAAGAGCGACCATTCGGACGCATGAACTCTTCCTATTTCCAGGCTTATTAATTTGGCCGAAACTGCGAAGGTTGGAAACGCACCCTCCCATGTTAGGCCCAGTGATTACCTTGGTCTGCCCTTCCTTGGAAAACAGGATCGTATTTGGAACAAACGGGTCGGAGCGAAGCGCCTCGACTAATTTCCATAAAGTTGAGGGAAAAAGCATGATTGAAAAATACAGGACTTGCCCATTGGGTGCCGCCCGTCGACTATTTCGAGGGTATCGGCGTCATCTATGAACTGAGGTTTCACGTAGCTGTCCCGGAGAGCTACTTGAGCAAGGCTTATTAAACAATCTGCCGTGGCGAGTTTGTTGACAGCATCCCGCAGGATGGCATATTGTTCGATGACTTCATCCAAGAAAGTCAGGTAGGCTTTCTTGGCTTCAATCTACCCCATCATTGAGAAATATTTACGCGCCAAGGGAACAAGGATCCAAACCTGCAAGGATTCCTGCCACCGCGCCAGTTCTTGTATTTTCGCTTTCACCCCTGGCGACCGGTACCGTTCTACATATTTTGTCCTGGACAAGGTTCAGATTCTATTCAAGCCCCGGTTGCAAACCTTACTTCGAAATTGCTGGGAGGTACGAGTCTGGTATCGGCCGTCTGTCGCTCTTTTTGACTTCAATAAGATACTCTTCTCCTGCGGCGGTACAAAATTTCAAAGAGGGCAGCTTCAAGGTTTTCCTTACTTTTAGAATGATCAAAATAAGAGAGCGGTCAGAGCCAGACGGACGTACTCTTCATCAGCTCTTGATCAAGCTCGACTTCGACCGCTTGAATAGCCTGGAAAATTTAGCGTCGCGTAATGACAACAACGTAAGCTCACGAACTAATTTATGGTCGTCAACAGATGGAAACTTGGTGCTTGCATCTTTCCACATGCAGTCTTTGTTTCCTGCTGCTGTCTCCTTGAGATTGATGGCGGCCAAAAGATCCCCCAAAGGCTTCTTTAAGCGCGGAAGGGAAAGTATGATGTCGTTCAGCAACCTCGACTTCAAACCAATATCTACCGGAGTTTGGATCTCTGGGAACGCATTTCCAATCTTGTAGAACGCAGGAAGAAGGATGGCAAGTTCTTGAGGTGTGCACTGCGGTAAAGATTGAGCGGGTGAATATCTCATTCCAGAGACATACTTGTTTGTATTGAATCCTGCAGAGCCCCTTGGCCAAATCTGGCAGCCGCTTTAAGAGCTGCCTCAAAGTAGCTAGCTTCTCAGAGGAGCTATCGACAATTTCTTCTACGGCGTCTATGCGTTCTTTAAGAGCACTATGCGACAGTTGTCAGTCTCCGGGCAGGCGATGAATTACCAGAAGGACCATTTGTCAACCAGGGGCTTTCCGATCCAATTTTTGAGCATCCTGGCTCCAAAACTAGTAACCGTCTTATCAAGGATCCACCTGATGAAACGTCAATGCATGCAAGTTTTTCTTTTTAAAAAAAAGGCAGGTACACCAAAGAACCCCGCGTATTGTAGTCGGTTTCGTTTTGAAAGATTTCTAGATTAGCGAGAGTGTTCCCAGCCAATAACATGTGCGTCTTCGTCGCGAACCTGGTGAAGAAACTTGTCTGCGACAAGCTGGTTGCAATGTCGAACGCCGAGAGATATTGGATGGTACAGGCCAGAGCGATTATGACGGGTTTAGGGAAATCTGTAATCGTTGCTAACACGCCACCTAGACAACGCATGGAGTCAGCATGGTGTTAAAAAGGCTTCCAACTTTGCTTTACTGTTGTCGTGACTTCTCGGATCGCTAGAGTAGAACGAAGAAACATAGTCGAATGCTTCTGTAAAGGGCATCGACTCGTCGAATCGTTCTGTACGGATTTTGGCGCTCGCTCCGGGTACTCTGGGAACACATCATAATTTGGGGCATATGGAATACGGAATGATGTACTCTGTGAAATGCTTGAGCATTCTGTCGGTAGGCCGTGAGAGACCATTCCGTTGTAATAGCACCTCCGTAGGTCTCAAGTGCACGAGTCGCGTCTGCCGATGGGTGGTATAAAGGGGATATCGTTCGAAGGCTACGCTTACTTCTAGTTCGATTCGCATGGGACTGTCTAATAGCAAGTTCAGAGTCCGGAAATACCCACTCGAAGAAAGTACCATCAAATGCGTCCCAGACCACATCCCCCACACTCGGCGACACTGAAATCATCCCGATGCACACATCGGCTCCAGTCGCAGATGCCTTGTCACTCTTTCCCTCGATTATACATACTAAACGAGGGGCAGCGTACTTGTCCAATTCGTCGATAGAGTCGATGTCGTCGACATATCTGACCAGATGTGAGAACGCGAAGCACCACAAGAAGAACGGACGTTGCAGCAGTAAACAACTGCACCAGTTTTCGTTCAAAAGGGGCATTTCTGTTGTCGCCTGCCTTCTTGAGGGCCGCGGTCTCGACCTGTTGTACAATTCCGACTTTATAACCGTGACTTAGCAATCTTTGCCCCCAATGTCAGTGAACGTTTCTAGACTGGACATCCGACGCACTTTTTGAGATGAATGTCTTTTCTATGAGTCGGGATTGACGCAACAAGGAAATTCCGGTCGTGGAAACAGACCATCCCTAGCTCTTTGGCTGCCACCTGTGTATCCCCACTCTTCAGATCACTTCAGCTTTACAGGCGCGGAAAAATACCTTGGCATCCTCTCCGAAAAACTTGTACTTGTAGCCGACTTCTATCATCAACAGGGCGCTTGGATTGTCTTTCTTGAGACGGAGAACCTGGATTTCAAGACCAAGGTCAGAGCGATATATACCCAGGCCAATAACATAGATGTTACCTGTTTTTCTAAAGGCGTCCAGGTCTCCCCGCTGGGCCCAATTTCGTCAACAGCCTTTGGCTTTCGGGACACCTTTTTAGTTTTCCCTTTCCCGGATTTAGAGGAGAACATTTGAGTCAGTTCGGTAAACGCATGGTCGGAATCACTATCCGACGACACGGTGATAACTTCCGGAGGTGGATCTACAGCCTTGGAGCTTTTGTTTTCTGAAAGCCTGTTTCTGAAAGCGTCTCGGCGTGCGGAGGTTTCAAGGCTAGGAACCACTTTCTCGGGGGCTGAAGAACTAGTGAATCGCCATTGTTCAGCCGCGCCGCGAGACGAGCTGGCTACAGGAGGCTCCGATTCCCCGGATTTTGCCACTTTCTTTTTCTTTGATGGTGGCTCTGGCGAATCAACGCCGAGGCTGGGATGACTGGCCGGCCGTTTACTAGCAATTTTGGTCGGAGAGAAAAACGTCGAGATTCTCGCCTGACGAGAGGGGCTGCTCGAAGGCATGGCAAATTGTGAAGGACAACAAGCGGTGCTGAAGATCTTTGCATATGATCCGAAAGCTGATTGGCAACCGGTGATCTCCGAAGACCACTTCACCTGCTCTCGTTGGTGACCAGGAGGTTAAATATATTCGTAATCTCGGCTCCAGATGTTCGGGTGTGGCGGAGTTTAAAATCGGAGGCAGCAAAATGATGAAAAAGAAGCGCGGGATGCCACACCCGAACATCTGGTGCAGCTCGCGATCGCGCCCATCAGTCACTTAGGTCACAAATCGCGCCTACGATGAGTTTGGCTGTTAGGGCACTGAACAAGTACACATAGGTATTGGAATGGCCTTCAGAATGATCATTCCCTCCCAGCTTTACTTTTTTTCCGAAGAAAACCGTGTAAGAAACACGTCCAGAAAATTGATTTGAACAACTCAACATTCTGGGCACTTCCCTCAAACATTTATTTCTGTCATTCAATTCCGTCTGATATGCCTGGAAGTAATTTAGACAAGTTGAATGAGAAGTGAGACGTACATTCCATATTTTATCGCCAATTATTGCAGCTCGATTCAGTCAAATCTGCAGATGCGAGGTGTTGAAAGGTCAGAGCAATTGTGGGCTCATCTATAACCCAAATTCCACATATATTGGTACCACAACGCAGGGTATACATCAGAGAAGACATCTAAAATTTATTCGGTGCTGAATTGGAAGCGGATGAAGGGAAACAAGACAGTTCAGCGAGAGTGTGACACAATCACCTGTCTTCTATACGAGATGCACCAGACGTTATAGGGCAGCGTTCCCCCATCAAACTTCATCAAAAATCTGCCTCGGAACAATCCGTAGCTCCGGTAGGGGATTATCTCCGTGTGTTCCTCCTGAACACTTGCCCTATACCGCGGGAACAAGACTAATCTTGTTGTAGTATGACCTCGCATCCAATCCCGATGGAGACGCGTCCGGTCTGAGGGTCATGTTTGGTTTAGGCAGGTCGTGTATTATTTGAAAGCCTGTAACCGATCTCTTCAGTCTGAAGAGAACGGTTACAGAGTGACCCTGAACTCTTGACCTACAACAGGTTATGGGCACCAAGACATTTCTTCAATGTGCTACCACTTCAATTTTCTCGACAATAAAAATTGGAAACCATTTTCCTTCAAGGCAAAGAACAAGTTCGTCGATGAGGATCGATGCTCCGAACTGGCGGTTGCGGAGAAGATCACTGTCCAGTGCCCAGCGCCGTCTCCAGCAATGGGTACAGTTGACGTCAAGATTGTCAACCCAGATTATGCCGCCTGGAAAGAGGGAAACAACAAAACGATGGGGAGGATTACTGAGATGGTTAGTGATGACCAGGTGGCGTACATCCAAGACGCAGAGACAGCTGCAGAGATGTGGAGTAATCTCCGCGCAATTTACAAGCCCGCTGGCATGCAGTCCATGATTGCGACGCAGGAGAAGCTTTCCACAATCAAGTACCCAGGGATCGAGAGTGGACCCCTCCAGGACCACATCAACATTATCCTTGGTTACGCCAGCGACCTGATGCTTTATCTGATTACAAGTTGCTCCAGCTCGCACTCAAGAGCCTTCCCCAGGAGTTTACCTCCCTTGTTCAACGCATATCGATTATGGGGGCCACGAGCTTGGGAAAGGTCACCCCCGTCCTACTAGAGGAAGAAGTCCGACAACGCGGCATACTCGCAAACAAACAATGTGAGGAGCATGCACTCAAAGCCCACACAGAGAAGCTAGCGTTTGCAAAGGCCCGCGAGGATGAAATTGCAGAGAATGCAGTTAAGGCATATGTTGCCCAGACAGCGCAGAGAGGAGCTTGGCATGGGCGTGGAGGACACGGTGGACGTGGTGGGGCTGCCGGCAGCAATTGGAAGAAGTCAGTTACTTGCTACAGATGCAATGGGAAGGGCCACATCGTGAGGGATTGTCCCATGAGTGCTATGGAGCAGGTGAAGGAAAAACTGCACCTTGCACAGGTTGCATACGACAGCATTGCGGAAGACGATCACCCAAAGGTTCTTCTCACAAAGAAGACCACCAACGCCCTTCGTACGGACGCGCTCTTTGTCGATTTGGGCGCGTCTCATCGCCTCACCTCTGACCGCTCGTCATTTGTCACCTTCATCATGCTCGTGAAGCCGATTCCCATCCAGCTTGGGGATAATAGCCAGATCTACGCTACTGGCTGTGGAATCAGCTGTACCCGCGTCCTGTCACCCTCGGGGATCCAGACCATAGATTTCACACGCACGCTGTATGCGCCAAAGTTGGCGGGCTCACTCCTGTCTGTCGGGCAGTTGACAGCTATCCCCGGGGTCAAGCTCGAGTTAGAGGGAATATTCTGTTTGATCAAGCTGCGTGGAAAGACCCTTTGTCAAGCAACATTCAAGGGCAGCCTATACACCCTCAATCTCGCAACTCCTGTGTTGACCACACAAGGTTCCCTATCCCCTTCTGTCCTGAAGGCTAAAACACCTGCGCCCACCGGTAAGCACCTCGATATCCTTATGCTACACCAGTGCCTCAGCCATCTGAATATCTCCGACCTCAGAAAACTTATCGCGTTGAAACGGTGACTATGGGTATACTGATGTTTGTGAAGATAATCAGAAAGCTGCTAGACAGCAACTAACCAACACACACACACACACACAATTGAGTTCGGGTCGTCCTGCAGTTTACAGGTAAGATTGATCTTTCTCGTATTCGTGTCTCGAAAACGCCAACTCGATAGAAGTCTTATTAGGACTAGTATGAGCACAAAGTAGTCAAAGATTGACCAGGGATTATCTACTTCGACAGAAGCGATATGGGTTTTATATATTTTATACTTCTAGACACCTCAAAAAGATATCTCGAAGACCTATAAGTCTCTCTAGACTTAGATAGAATTTCCTACTGTACTCTGACGGAGACCGCACTGGATCTAGACTTTGGATCACAACCAAACTCACTGGAACGGATGCCAACGACCGGGTACTGCGACTGAACTCACTGGAACAGTGCCAACAGCAGACCTGAGGTAACAACCAAACAGGTGCCTTTCACACAAATGTCGTGACTCTCCACGAACACGGCTTAAGTCCTTTAAAGCTTATATATGCCAACAAGACCACTTTATATTTGAACGATAACAACAAAGATAGTTATATATAACGTATCTCCGCGCTAGGCTCAGACCAGCACCAACACCGTTACTTTGGTGGGAGATGCAGTACTGAATCGCGGGTTCTGCTAGGCTTTATATACGATACAGGAATTATAGATAGTAATGAGAAATGAGTCAAGATATAAGAGAGATTTGATGTACACGGAATTGCGGAGGTATGCCGCTGGTATTCGTAGTACGAGGCCGAGACTAGTCATCTAGATTTGACCAGCTCGAACCCATACTAGGTATATTGGTTTGCTCCCAAGGCCTGCCGGTCCTAACACGTGTGCTAGCTGGACACGCGCCCCAACTGCTTGCCGCGCGACCACGTAGGTCGCGGCATATTTTTAGTTCTCTATTGGTTGACGCGATACTGCTGTCCAGCCGTATCGACGCGTCTTGCTCATTCCTTCGGTCCAAGCGTCTGTCATCGATTCTGATGACTATCTCGTTATGTGTGATTGCCGTCGCGACACGTCCTTCCATGATCAACACTCGTCGCGATCATTTCCCGACGATCTTCGATGTCTCGGCTTTCTCGGTTTCATGATTCTCGCTCGAACTACTGTTCGCGAACCAAGTTATAGTTGTCGCGACTAGACCCCGTCCAGGGTCTAGGGTATATATATGACTTTCCATGCCCAATCTGTGGACTTCATGCATGTCTCTCAAGTCTAGGCGTTTTATCCTCCTTGGTATAGTGTCTAGTTTTTAGTATAACCAACCCTTTGCGAAGTCAATTCAATACTATGAAGCCCACTGAATCCCAGACACCGCACGCTAACCCCCAATGGTATAAGGATCAAACCGTATTGTATCTAGAAGACAATAGTCCTCTCGCATCATGAACACCTAGCCAGCAGCTCGGAGCTCACTCTGACTCTACTTGTATATCACTGGATAGAGGCTCTAGTTGGCGACTAGAAGTGCAAAAATGCACGATTACACCGGCACGCAGTTACGAGCCGTCTCAGCGTCAAAGATGGTCGACGGGTTGGATGTGGGAATTGCAGGAAATGATTTCTTGTGCGAAGCTTGCCTGGCTGGGAAGACCCCGCACAAGTCATTTCCAAAAGGAGGGAGGAAACGTGCGACTCGTCTTTTAGAGATTGTACACTCAGATGTTTGTGGACCCCTCTCAAATTCTATCGGTGGCAACCACTACTTCATCACATTTACGGATGATCACTCTGGCCGTGTCGACATCAATTTCTTGAAAAAGAAAAGTGATGCACTCTTGCGCTTCCGTGTATGGAAGGCCCGTGTCGAGAAAGAGACCGGCCAGAAGATCGGCAAAGTGCGCACAGACAGTGGGGGTGAGTACACCTCCAGCGAGTTTGAGGCGTATCTCGAGTTGGAGGGTATTGTTCACCAGACCACTGCACCATACAGCTTCCAGCAAGGCGGCATAGCCGAACGTATCAACCGCACACTCGAGAACAGTGCTTGGGCAAACCTGCGTGAAGCCGGCCTCTCTGATGGGTTTTGGGCCGATGCTGTTGCGTACAGAGCGTATACACACAACTTCTGCCCGACACGCTCCTCTTTGGATGGGCACATCCCAGAGGAGGTGTGGACGAGCCAGCGGCAGGATGTCAGCCACTTACGACCATTCGGGTGCGAGGTGTGGGTATCTGTTCTTCCGCAGAAAGGACGACCTGTGCTTGCAGACACAGCAGTCAAATGCATTCTATTGGGTTACTACACCCTCCCGGGCACAGAATCAAAGGCATACAAGTGTTATGACCGCGTAAAAAGGAAGGTCCACAAATCCCGAGATGTGACTTTCTTTGAGCACGGGTGGAGTTCAGGGTGGACTGAAGTTATTACGGACCTTCGAAATCTCCCTCCCATCATCCCAATCCCACCTGCTGCTCCCAATACATCTGCTGCACCGGAAGATAGACCCGCGTCACCCGCAGCAGAAGTCATTCCAGCGCCTGAAGACCTTGAGACCGAGAATGAGGGGGAGCCCAAAGTTGACGAGGAGGAGCCAGAGGTTGTTGTCAAGCAGCCACTCCCGCCTAGGGTGTGCAGGCTGCCGCAGCAATTTGTGGGCATGGTGGATGAGCGCACTAAACTGCTGAAAGGTCGTTATAAGCACAAGGTGCCAGCCGTGGATCCTGCGGATGCACCTGTGCTTGAGGAGGAGGAGGAGGAGCCCGATTTTCAAGCACAGGCTCGTCCTGCACGGGTCCCAGAACCTCCCATTGTCGTCCCATTGACCTTCAAACAAGCAATGGCCAGCACACATTCCGAAGATTGGGCAAACACGATGATGACAGAATTCGGTTCGCTGATAGAGACGGGCACATTTGAATACGTTGATCTTCCAGAGGGGAGGAAGGTGGTAACCTGCAAATGGGTGTTCAGTGTGAAGTATAACCAGTGGGACGAGTTTGAGCACTTCAAAACTTGTCTCGTTGCATGTGGGTTTACGCAAATTTACGGGATTGACTATAAAGAGACACTTGCTCCCGTCGTCAAATTCACCTCACTTCATGTCATGTTCGCCGTTGCTGCCCACTTCAGCCTCACAATTTATCAGATGGACGTTGTCACTGCATTCCTCAATGCTGAACTCGACGAAGAAATTTATATGTCCCAACCTCCTGGTCTTCCCCCGAAATTAAATGCACACGGCGAGGAAATGGTTCTGCGGCTTCACAAATCCATATACGGACTCAAGCAAGCTTCTCGCCAGTGGTATCGTCTCATAGACTCGATATTCAAGTCCTTAGGTTTCACGTGCCTTCAATCCGACCACAGCATTTATTTGTGTTGTTGCGGAGATATTATCGTTGTCATCGCACTATATGTCGACGATCTACAGGGCGTGATGAATGATGAACCTACATGGAATGTTATCAAGTTGAAGCTCTCGGCATGGCTCAAAATGAAAGACCTCGGTGTTGCGTCATATTGTTTGGGCTTGGAAATTTCTCAGGACCTCGAAGCTGGGACCGTCCAGATTTCTCAGAAGAGATATTTTCAGGGCGTGCTCGAGCGCTTTGGCATGGCGGACTGCCACGCTGTGTCTACTCCTTTCCCAGTTGGCACGAAACTGACGAAGGAGATGTCCCCTAAAACGGATGAAGAACGGCAGCTCATGGCCGGAAAGGACTACCTTGGCGTGCTAGGATGCTTGATGTATGGGAAGTTGGGTACACGCAGTGATATCGTGTTCGCAGTTGGTGTGGGCAGCAGATTTAGCTCAAATCCCGGCATTGAGCACTGGAATGCATTGATGCACTTATTGTGGTACATCAAAGGTACGCTTGACGTTGGGATCACGTATCACAGGCCTGGGCGCTGATCTACACCTCTCTCTGAGACCCTTGTGTGCTACACGGATGCAGACTGGGCTGGTGACAAGGACAAGATGTGCTCTACATCTGGTACTCTCATACTCCTCGCCGGTGGTGCCATCTCGTGGATCAGTCACTTACAAAGTGTCGCGGCTCAATCGACCATGGAAGCCGGGTACATCGCCAGCAGCCACTCGGCTCAGGAGCTCGTCTTCATCCGAAATCAGCTAGGTGAACTGATGGAGGAAGCCTTGTCGGAACCGTCCCCAATGCATTGCAACAATCAGTCCGCAATTTCCGTTGCCGAAAATCCCACCATGCATGACAAAGCAAAACATATCGCATTGAAGTACCATTATATCCGCGACCAAATTGAAAACAAAACCGTTACCATCCACTACTCCCAATCCGGTGCAAACCCTGCCAACCTCCTCACAAAAATCCTGCCCCGCGAAGCGACTTTACGATGTCGCCGTATGATTGGTCTGGACACTAGGACTGGATAGCGAGGTCAGGGGGAGTGTTGTAGTATGACCTTGCATCCAATCCTGATGGAGACGTGTCCGGTCTGAGGGTCATGTTTGGTTTAGGCAGGTCATGTATTATTCGAAAGCCTGTAACCAATCTCTTCAGTCTGAAGAGAACGGTTACAGAGTGACCCTGAACTCTTGACCTACAACACATCTTAGGCCTGGCTAGCTACATGAAGTCACTAGGAGTAATAATCACACAGCTTGAGCCCGTATCGAGGAGAAAAAGTCGTATTCAGACGTGATGGATTGATGAAATTGCCTTTTCTTGGGGGGGGGGGGGGGGGGGTCGTGGGACTTATTGGCTGATCCAGAGATCAAAAGGACAACAAGGACCTGCCTTCATGCCCCAGCAACTCCTTGGAATTACCATCAAGTGTTTAGTGGGCAAATTAACAACCTCAAGCCGAGGTCGGTTCCACTGAACACATGATTTTCCAAAAACTGTCTACACACTTAAACAGTGGAAATGGATAAGAGGTGAAAATACTGCGGCAGACATTGGTGCAACCAGCAGTCATGCAAAGAGTTAAATGAGGCAGAAATGAAGGCCAGAGTCAATGTTCAATGTCTTGACTGGATTTGAATACTTGGATTTATGCTTTGGCGTGTTTGTCTTCGAATTCAGATGCTTCGAGTTGGGAGCTGATGGGAGGCCCGGGGCAGCAGCCACCATGTTGGTTTGAAACTCGTCGATCCAAGAAAAAAGACAACAGAAGCCAGCGGCTGTGGAGTGACTAAATGCCAGGGTAATCCTTTGGACAGAATTCAGGATATTGATGTGTCTTTTGGTCATTGTACTTGCGAGGTATTCTGGATGCCTTCCATGCCCTTGAGACCAAGCCTTGAAGATGCGAGGTAAGGAGAAAGGAAGTTTTTTAGAATCACCATTCCAAGCCGGCGGTCGCAGTGACGTGGTTGGGAAGAGCAGCCGAGGTGTTAGTCGTTGAGCTCCAACAATTAAATCTCTGCATTTTAAATGCAGAGGCATGGTCAACGTGGAGGTCAATGTCACCAGACGTGGTCACTAGCATTGACGTGGCCAGTATGTGGCCCACGTCATTCATTGCAGAGTGTCAAATCCTTGCTGGTTGCCGTCAGAGTTTAAAGGCTATGGACAGACCAAGAGGTCACATCAAAATTTCAATGTATATTGATACTCATAATGGTTTCTTTGAAATCTGTATGAAATTCAGCACGTATGAAAGGCAGGATTCCTGCAAATTTGAAACTTAAAAAAGAAATGCTAAGAATCTGTATCATTATCAGTTGCACAGAAAGAAAGAGATTCAGTGGCAATGAGAGAGCCATTGAATCAAAACACTTCAGTGGCGCTGAAATTCTGCTGAAACTACTGAAACTAATTGAATCAATGGGAATTTCAGTGGCTATGGAAATTTTTAGAATCAATGGTCGCTGAAATTCCCTTTGATTCAATCAGTTTCAGTGGAGTTTCAGCAGAATTTCAGTGCCATTGAAGTCCTTTGATTCAATGGCTCTTTCAGCGTCACTGAATCTCTTTCTTTCTGTTGAACTGATACACGGCAGCACCATTAACTTAACACTTCGTTAAAATTTAAGGAGTTAATATTTCACAACAATTTCATTACTATAATCGAGCTTGGGGACCCGTTACAAATTCTCAAAACACAGGATCATAAGATTATTCTAAGACTGATGGTCCCCATTGGGATAAGTCACAATTAGCCTGGCAGCGCCGTGCTTGCACCCCACCATATAGCTCAGGGACATTCATGGAGGAGAGAAGCAGAATATATTGAAGCCATGTAGATAAGAACATCATAAACTAAGCCCAGTGCTGTTGGCGACTAGGGGGCCAACTCACATGCAACATTAGTTTCAGGTATGACCTGCTGAGAGAGGGCGGGAGCAGAGAATACTAGACACAAACCTAGCAAACAGTGTGAGGGTGTTCTTGATTTTGGTGGAAAGAGCCGGGGCGTGCGGCGTTTGGGACGCGGCAGAGGAAATGGTCTTGCAGGAAATATCTTTGATGATCTTGCAGGCTTGAGAATTGACATGGAGGAAGGTCCAACAAATTCTTTGTACATCTTCTGAAGGTCTTGATATTACCAAAGTTAGATTTGCAGTCTTAACCCTCATGTTGACCTGAGATGAGCAGAGCAGAGAAATTCCGAGATTTGCCAGCACGATGCTTTGTGCAAGACTGGTTGTTGGAATACTTGAAAGCTGTCTTGCCAGTGACACACAAAGTCCTGGTATTGGAACCTTTCAACTCCGCCCGCGGTGCAGGGCAAGCACAGGGAGCACGGGGAGGAATTGGTGCAGAGTGGTCAAGCACATTGGCGAGAAGAGAGATTGCACGTGCCCAACTCAAACCACAAACAAATAGCGACGGAATTCGAAATAGCAATAGAGTGTTCCAGAGCGTCGGGCATCACTGGTTGCACTAAATCACTGTGCCGGTGTCTTATGGCACAACAGGTCTTGACAAATTGGTAAGGAAAGTCTTAACAATGCTGGAACAAAAAGATTGTTACAATTATTGTAAAGATAACTTCACAGAATGTTGCTATTCGGGTCTTAGGAAAAGTTACAACAACTGATCTTAAAATTTCACAAAACTTCTGTTTGGCCGTGTAATGATACAGATTCTTAACATCTTTTTAGGTTTCTCATTTGCGGGAATCCTGCCTTTCATGCAGTGCTGAATTTCATACAGATTTTGAAGGAATCACTATGCATATTGATGTACATTGAAATTTCGATAAATTGGTGTGTCACATCGGCTTTGGCCAAATTTCAGTGTCACTGCGGGTAAGTCCCATGGCCGTGCATTCATGGCGTTTGAACGGCGTGGGACCGACCTTTGCCATGGCATTGGCACGGCGTTGCACAATCCATCATTTCCCTTTGTTCCAAAAATAAAATCCAAACTTCGAGTTCAAAAAACTATTTCCGTTCAAATCCCAGATAATATCTGTATTGTATACATGTATAGTATTCTGTCCTAGGATACATGTTCCCCCAGGAATATATAACAATTATCTCAGTAGAATCTTTTGAGCGGAGGCTTCGCGGTACTGCGGGCCGACCAAACACTGCCACCACGTCAATGTCCGTGTCGGTCTTTTACGATGAGATTCAGAGGTAACTCACTTAATTGAGACAATGGATAGTCTCTGAAAATCGTGGACCTGTTTGCATGATCCATGCAGGATGGTGGTCTGAAGGTTGGCTGACTGGTTCATATTGGTCAAACCTATGTTCCACATGAGAAATAACTCTCACATCTCGATGGGCTCAGGACTGTGAAGACCATTCCCTGTGCGGATAAAGTGCTAACAGACCAGAGTCCTTCTGAATTGCGGTCCCCAATCACAGTTTATCCCGAGCATTCCTCCTCTTGCACTGGGAATGTGTCAGAGATCATCTTCAAATCAAAAAAACTATTTTGTGGTGGGTTTTGATGACCTCTGAGCTCTGAATACCTGAATTTAAGACAGATAAGCATATTCTCCATCCAGGATAGAGCTCCTGTCTCGGAGTCATGCATTTATTTCAAAGTTCAACCCAAGCTTCATGTGATACCGGGTGGACAGATGTAACTGATCAATTTGAGCAGAAACTGGGCGATAATCAAATTCAAATGTTTTTAAAGGTCAATGCTGCACCTACCATGGGTGTTTGGAGGCAATCAATGAGTGGGCCCTGTCTGTTATAGCAATATATCAGATTTACATTCTGCTCAATTTTCACGGGGAAGTTTGAATCATATATCAAATATCATCAGTACCAGGTATGGAAATCAAGGATCGCCATGGCTGAGTCAAACCCAGTCAGCACAAAACAACAAGAAAGGGAAACATGTATAGGCTCCCAGGGGTGAATGAATATTGTGTACCTTGCACTTGGTTCTTCAGCTTGATCACCGGCAGTTTCGGGTACCTCGGAGATGTTCAAATAATTTCCTGAGAGACAAACACAGAAATGTATGTATGGTTCAGGACATCTTCGGGGAGGTTATGATTTGTTTTCATTCATCATTGGTAGCATCTTGGTTCTCTGTGGATAGAATCGATTTGGCCATTTCACTGGAAAAATAATGACAGGACAGCGTGAACTGGCATGGCAATCTACACAACATCCACCATTGAAACCTACCTCCCAGGAGACTAAACTTCTTCCCATACCAATTCCCAGACATCTTTTCTGTCAACTCTAGGCCTTGCCTGGGAATAGTACTTCTCCTGACTGTTTTTACTACTGGAAGCCAGACACATATGCCATCTTCTCCACGGAAACCAGTTCGGAAAAAGAGACTGGAGCATATATACTTGATTTTTTCTTGTAAACAGCATGAAGCTATGCAGAGAATTCTGACACCTGAGGATTTACTGTCTGATTTGCCCTCGATGTAGTCACAAATTGAACATGCCCGAGGCGTCCGATTTCTCTCCTTTGAAGGAGTTTCAATTCAAATTCTCGGAGATGAGTTGTGTGGCTAACCTCTGATGCAATTTCATGCTTTCCTTCTTCTTGATTAATGATCAATCCTGGTCCTGGCTTACCCAGGTTTCTAGTCAATCATTCCAAACGATGCCACAGAAACTCGGGAAAAATCTCATTCAGGGTGCAGCCAGTTATGCAGGACCACAGGTCAACACAGAGCAGTCTGGACAGATGAAATAACAGATTCCGATGGGCTAGGAGAAAGGGACACGGTATGATGGGGAAGTTGACGTGGCACTGGCACACCACCTACCCGTGCTCATATACTGTTCATATTTAGACGAACCTCACCCGGAATTTGTTTGTTGAAAACCGAAACCACCTTAGACCAAACCATCACCTTGCCTAGCTATACTGACCTGATGGCTGTTTCCTTCTGGAGGAATTATGGCTGTACTGATGTTTCAACTGGAATCGAACTTTGTTCACCAACGTGAGATTACGTACCAACGTCACACTGCATTCAACTGGTCACAGAATATTGGGGAAATCCCGAATTGCTGTTGGGCAGTATCGAGGAGATATACCTACTCCTGACTTACAGTGCATTCCTGGTAAGTGAAGCTCAGAGAAACCCAGCCAAATTCACCACTGTCTTGCCATGAAATCAACGTGACGGCGGTCCATTGGTGCCATGCCTCCAACATTGAAGTCAATGATTCCGCGGCAACATTTTCCAGCCACAACTCATCCCACACCGACAAAAGTGAATGTTCAGCTCGGCTGAACATGTTGCCGAAAATGACCATTTCGGGCGCAATTTAAATGGGGCTGAAATTGCAGTCGAAAATGACAATCTCGGCAAAGCTGAATGAGTTGCTGATATGGTGAAATCCAGTAGCATTTTCTGCAATGCCGAATGTAATAGTTTAGGCTGCAATTTTTTCATGTCCGAAAATGAAGCCTAAAATAACAGAATCAGCGGCAAATTCAGCTTGAGCGAATATAACAATTTCGGCGTTGCCAAAACCGTAGCTGAAAACGTCTATTTCAGCTGCACTTTCAGCCGCGTCGAAACAATAAGATTCGGCAAAGCCGAAACGGCACGCGAAAACGATAGTTTCGGCGACAGTTAGGGCGCAACTGAAATGACGGCCGATTCTTATTGTTTCGGCCTGTGCCGAAAGTGAAGCTCAAAGTGGTGTTTTCAGCTTGAGCTGAAAGTAAGCGGCCGCTAGCAGCCGCTGGTAGCCGTTAGCGGCCGCGCAGATTTTCTGTCAACCTGATTTCTTGTTTGTTTGATAAAATCTGGTTTGATTGTCGGAAAGTAAGTAATTATGTACGGTATGGTACGACAGTACGCGAAGGAGATTTACTATGAGACCGATAAAACACCAACTACTTGGTTAGTTTTTTCGTAGTGCGGGTGACATATTTCATACCTGATCTGCAGCAGCTGCTAATTCTCCCGTGGCGTGAATCAAGTCCTGCAAGGCAAGTACAACACACCTGAATTAGGCCTTGAATTGACTTATTGGAATGCACCAACAATTAGAGTGCCCAGACGATTAGTCGATCAAATTATCTGACTGAGACTGTAAGATAAGAAGCGTCATAATTCTGTGAATGATCAAGTGCGAGGGGCCTAAGCTGAAGTAAAATTCAATACTCACGAATCGTCCCACTGTAAATCCACCCCACTGGCCCGGCCTGTAGTACTGTCAGAACCGCATCCACTCCCTGTATACCTCCACTTACAATTGCGGGAGCCGCCTACAGCGTCGGCTATGTTATAAACAGGACTATATTATACATTCAGATCGCTGAGTACTATTCTGGGATAGATGTCAGAAAACAGGAAACTTAGGATGAGATTATAGACATTACCTTTCAATTGGTTCCCCAAGCATGCCTAACCAGAACTCCACAATCCTCAGCACCCCATCAATCCCACCCACCGCTTCGTAGGCAAAAAACTCGCGATGGCACACGCCGCATCCGGCGCAAGTACGAGGGTCAGTTGGCAGATCGGCGCCTAGCGCGCGGAACGTAAGGTGGACGAGACGTTCTGGTTTTGTTAGCGGATGACCGGATAGCACTAAGGTCCGCTCACCAAGTAATTTCGGCCGCTGGCATTTCCACTTCACCAACCACAAAAACTCCACCGGGTCGCAATACTCGTTATAGTCGGCTTGACGCGCGCTGATGTCTTTGGCGATACCCACTTTGATGTCCAGCAAGGTCCCCCCGGCCTCATCGCGCAGTCTACAGACCGAATACGCTTCCCCCGGCTGATTGTCGTACACCGCTTCGCACCGGTCAATCGTGCGCAGATATGCGGCGAGTTGGCCGTTTTTGTCGCTGATACGGGCGCTAGAATACTTCAGACGCAGCCCACCCAGACAGATAAGTCGACGTACAGTGCATTTCTGCGCTTGATTTGACCCAACTCCCTCGCAGAAGGTGTGGCCCGTGTGAGACGGCCGCAGCGTTTTCGATGAAGCGACCGGTGGTTGGTGAGGCGACCCATGGAGCTAACCGAGAGACAGACAAAGTTAGAATGAAAGAAGGTCGATGGGTTGGCTCACCTTCGATGTATCCAAGCGGTGGTGGTAGTAAAGGAGAGGGCAACGGGAAGTCATGAGAGACCAGCCCCGCCGCCTGAGCACCGTCAAGATCCAGGGCATCCCCGAGCGCTCGACAGCGCCGCCGCTGACGATCACCTCGCCGACCGCGCTAAACTCGCCTGTGGGCAAGAAGAACCTGCGCGGCTGCTGCAGCCTCGCGTCGGTGCGCTCGCCCGGGCCTGAGCTGCAGAAGATCATCCTCGCGCGCGGACGAGGTGTTCCTCCTCCCGGGCTCGATGCTGCCTGTTCCCGTACTCGCTCCTCATCCGCTGCCTCACGAAGCGCGGAGCCAAGGGGAAGAAGGCGCGAAGATGCTCATGGAGAAGAACAGGCACGGCGTGGGAAGCCACAACCTGCCGCTCGAAATTAGCTTGTATCTGGTACGTGCGCCGGCATTGGGTGTGGGGCACTGATGCTGACTCGGGTAGGGCTCTTACATCGTGGCGTTGCAGCAGCGGGAAGTAGACAGATGTGCCGACGACGAGTGTGTATTTTCATTCTTCCCTCTTTTCAACGGGTAAACCATCCCTCCTCCAGATACTCTCCTCGCCTCGCTCAACCAGCTCGTCGATGCCTTGACGGACCTCCAGCGCATCCTGGCGACGCCAATTCCATTTCCGTGCGTACCTTCTCTCTCTCCACGTTCATCTCCGCATCCAACTTCCTCGCAATCGCCGTCCTCTGAATCTACTGCGCAGCCATCACAAGCCCGCTCTCCGGCGTCCACTCGTCTGGCGTCAGCACCACCGCGCTCAGCGTCCCCATGGCCTTGAACCCGCTCTTCTTCCCCATCGCGTTGCACTTCAGCACCAGCGCCGCGACCTTGGGGTCCACGCGCAGACTGTAGCCCCGCGTTCGCGTCCATGCCATCCGGCGCGCCCGAATGGAGCGCGGTGCACAGGTTCGCCTCACGCGTCCGCACCGACACGTAATAGGCAGCCACGCAGAGCGCGCCGCCATTGCCACCACCCCCGACAATGACCCTATGCACCCACCGACCACGACAGCGACGCGACACCCGCACCCACACTGCCGACCTACAGCGTCAGCGTGCGCAAATAGGGAATCATCAGCTCGCACGATCCGAAGCACCCGAGTAACGCCAAACCGATGGCGCCGCCCGCGTGTGCCTAGTTTGCACCCGGATCGCGCCGCGCTCGCGAGCAGGTCCGCACACAACGTGCACTCCGGAATGACACACCCGGACCAGTTCTCGGCCAAATCACTCGAACCAAAGTACTAAGATTATCCTTAGCATGCCCTCCTTCGGGCCCCAGGCCCCCCATACCCGCCGCGCATTTGCCGGGCTGTCAAAAAATTGAATATTTTCGGATTTTTGACTCCCAGTAGGTCAGTTCTCGACCAAATCTCTCGAAGTAAAGTACTCAGTCCATCCCTAGCATCCTTTCCTTCGGGCCCCGCGCCCCCCGTACCCGCCGGCACCGTTCCCGCCATGGCCGCTGCGACTTTGCCGGTGGTATCAAAAAAATCGAATATTTTCGGTTGGGACGTCGGACTCCCAGTAAGTCAGTTCTCAGCCAAATCACTTAAACCAAAGTACTAAGATTATCCTCAGCATGCCCTCCTTCGGGCCCCGCGCCTCCCATACCCGCCGCGCATTTGCCAGGGCTGTCCAAAAAAAATCGGATATTTTCGGATCTTTGGGATCTCGAACTACAGTTTTACAACTATTACCAATGCCATTACAGCGGGTTATACAGCGGTCTTCTCTCAATCGGCTCCTCAAGGCGCCCCAGCCAATACTCAATAATATCCGCCATCCTCTCCAACCCTCCAATCCGCTCCCACGACGAGTGCTCACAGTGGCGCTTCCCGCAGCCATAGCACGGATACGGCTCGCGTTTGGCGAGTCGGCCCCGCACGTACAAATGAACCAAAGCCTCTGGCCCATCGCTCAGCAACACGCACAGCCGAGATGGAAACAGGACTCACCGAGTAGTTTGGGATGATTGGTGGGGTAGCAATAACCCCACACGATCTCCTCGCCCTTGCAGTCCCGTGTATATTCGCGGCGGCGGCGTTCGATGTCGTTAGTGCGGCCCAATTTCAGGTCGACCCAATCCACTTCCTCATCGGCGGGGGCGGTCGCGAGGCCCTCAAGAATCTGGTGGTTTGCGCGGTAGTTGGTGTACACGAGGCCGGGAGCATCATCATCAAACAGCTGGAGGTTGAAGGTGGCCTCGGCCCGTTGGATTGGGTCGCGGATCTTTCGCCTAGGACGATGAGCGGACACGACGATAAATGGTTAAGATCACCTACACTACCCTCATTACACGCTGTCGCTCGGCCTCATTGATCTTGCGTCGGAAAAATTCCATCTGAACGCCGAAGAAATCAAGAAAATCGGTTGAGCATCAAGGGAGAAAGCACTTACCTTGTGACTGAAGAAGTTGGTCGGACGAAGGTGCTTTGGAAGGATTGACAGGAGTGGAGGGCTCCCCAGACCGAGATGGGACGCTGTCGAAGTCCCGACCACGGGGATTTCACCCTTGGACCAGGCAGTCGCGTCTGGAGTGGAATATTAGTTTTTTTTCTCGCTGGCGTCAAGGTCACGTGAGGGTGCTTAATCTTCAAAGCAAGCCCTTCTACCTTCCCAAACTCTCTATATCTCTTCCCCCGTACATCCTCCTCTCATTTCCTCGGGTTGGTCCCATTTACCGCCCCAAACCACCCAGTATTGAGCCACTGACCAAGCACCCCTGAGCCCTAGTTGTAATATATAACCAGAATTACATGAACCTAGCCATGTAAACCTGCAATATATTACCACAGAGCTAGCCAACCACATGGCTACCACTTCTACTGCTTCCCTGGTGTATTTTCAGCTCCCGGGGCTCCCTTTTTGGGCTCCTATTGCTTGCAGTTGTTTATTCTGGCCTTCCGAGCCCATTTTCCCATCAAATTGATCCTTTTAAATATTGGCCAGCACATCAAATGGGATTTCTGGGCAATTTCTACCACCAAATGGACATATTAGCTAAACTGAAGCCCCTGGCATGGGAATCTTGTTGTTACTTCCCCACGCACCCTATTCGCCCTTCCACATAAAATCAAATCACGTGGTCTATAATCCTCGCTTTGACCGCCCCAACGGGCTGCTTCCCCTTTCCCCCCCTGCCCTTCCAGCCCATCCGGATCGCTCTCTATTATGATAGAACGTCTTTTCGAGTTTAACCCGGCTTTAAACGATGCATGCATGGCTTTTCATCGTACCACTTTCCTTGCACCTCGATTTAGCCCCTATCCTGTATTTTTCGCTTATTGGGCTTGCTGGTTGCTCCATGGGGCCAGGGCCCAGGTCAATCCGTTCTCCATATACCTAATATGCCCCAGTACACCATATTTGGGCCTCCGCTCCTTCCAAATTCCCTTTGCCGGCATTTTCCGGCATTTCTGTTGGCATTTTTCGGAATTTTTGGGCCCGCTGGCTTCTCGGTTATTTTTTCGCAGTGAATAGCATCCGATATTGCGGCTCCACCTCCCTTACAATGTCATGTTTTACTTGTTAATTCATTGGGCCTTTGACTTTTTTTTCGAAATTCTCATTTCCCCGTTTTCTTTGCTCCCCTCCTGGATTTTGGGCAGGTTTTCTCTCCCTCTAAATTCAATACAACTCAGACACCATCTGAGAATGCTCCCTCTTTGGCAGGCCTTACGCTTAATCCTCGATTTCCACCCTTTCGCCCCCCTCCCCCGGGCCGGTACGGTACTCCATTTTCCCCATTTTTATGATTCCTTCCTCTGGGACGGTGTGTACAGGGTGTCTGTTACTCTTCTTCCCGGCTCAGATTAATTCATGTACTCGTCGCTGCTTGCTTCTCATCAAAATATCTGGCTTGTTTACTTTTATTTACCTTCTAACGCGACGTGTGAAGCATCACGTGCGCATCTCGACTTGCAATCGTCTCACCAAGTCAAATATTTCAGATATTCCAGACTCCCTCGCCCCCCCCCAAAAAAGCACGAAGGAGCAAATTCTCATTCTGAACATTAGAACATCCCAACTATGTACTTTATCTACGCTTATTAAATTTCTCATGAAACAACGCGAGTCCCTCGAGAACCCAGGAGACGTCGTTGACGGCTCGCTCCCATCGTTCGGCCAAATCTGGTGAGTCCACAACGGCGCAGCCCCAAAAGTACAACGACGCAATCACACTCAGTAACCTGTTGGGTCCCCAGTGCAACAGTGCATCGTCCCACTCGCCGTATGATTCCCCGACCTCCCAAGTGCCGTCTTCGCCCTTCTTCCGCCATTCCG
The DNA here is from genome assembly GCA_029448575.1 of Mycena maculata. Lineage (NCBI taxonomy): Eukaryota > Fungi > Basidiomycota > Agaricomycetes > Agaricales > Mycenaceae > Mycena > Mycena maculata. The sequence goes on from JARJLG010000126.1 coordinate 245,825, forward strand.
GCTGCAATGAATCCCACCATCCCCACCATATCCCCTCGTACTCCCTCGGTTTGGTCACAATCGGCGCCGGCTGCCCTCGATGCCCATGTGCACCCTGTATCCACTGCGATACCTGCTTGGGCCGTCCCGTGGCAGAGAGCTTGTGCGATGGCGACGCGAATTTGCAGGCTGATTCGAGCCGTGTCCAGGCCGCAAGCGCAGCATTGAAATGTCCCCCAAGGTTCTGCTGCGTCATTTCGGTCAACGCATGCGCGAACCATTCTTCAGCCTTCGGGGGACATGGGGGTGGCGCGGAGACAGCCTCGGGTGCAGCATTGGCTGCAGCACTGATGGGCGGGGCAGTGACGAGTGCGGACGAGGTGGGCGTGGACGAGGTGGGCGTGGACGAGGCGGGCACGGACAAGGCGGGTGCGGACGAGGCGGGCACGGACGAGGTGGGCGCGGATGAGGCCGGCGTGGACAAGGTGGGTGTGGACAAGGTGGGTGTGGACAAGGTGGGCATGGACGAGGCGGTTGTGGACGAAGCGGGCGTGGACGAGGCGGGCGCGGATGAGGCGAGCGTGGATGAGGCGGGCGCGGATGAGGCGGGCGTGGACAAGGCAGGCGTGGACAAGGCGGGTGTGGATGAGGCGAGCGCGGATGAGGCTGGTGCGGGAACAGTCGCTCCCTTGTCATCCGAGTCTTGTCGTCTTTCTTCCTCGTCATCGGCGTCCTCACCCTCGGAATGCAGCTCGTCAATGCCGCTCGATCCTCCCTCCGATTCTTTGGGGCGAATGTGGTCCCAATCCGGCATCCCACTCGACGCGGAATCTGACAGCCCCCCGACATCCGACATATCCACGTCCATTGGATCGTCCATTGGATTCTGCTCGGCTGAGGGGGTCGGCGCCTCACTGCCGTTCATGGGGTCATCCCCACCGCTGACAACCTCCTGCTCTTCGATCACCCCCCTCGCTGTATCTCCACCTGCCAGCCGAGTCGATTGACGTGTCGCCTCCGCTGTCCTGCCATTCGCCCGCGGCCTGGGGCGGGGATGAGGGGGGATCTTGGCCTTATCAGAGGCGCCCGGCAAACCAGCCTCCTCGCGGAATCGGAGCCCCATGGCCTTGTTCCTGAGTACGTTCCTCTCACGCCGCTGTGTATCTGTGAGCTCGTCGTACGGAATCCCTGCCGTTGGGTCGTCGAAGGGTTTACCCTGCTTTGCCGGCGGCTTCACACTTGTCTCTGCCGTCTTTTCCCCATTCTTTCCTTTCCTCGCCTTCTTCGCCGGACGCGCTCCGCGTTCACTCATGTCCGACGCCAAGTAATCCACATCCCCCTCCTCGTCATCCGATCCTAGGTCATCGTCATCATCATCGTTGACGGCCGGTGGGATCGTGTATTTGGCCTTGCTGAGGTCCGCGTCGGGAGCCATTGCCGCTGCCGCACAGGCCGCCGGTGCTGTCATAGCGTGTAAGTCAATATCCAAACGAAATAGTCGGGTCCTACTTACTGAATGCTGTTGCAAGGTATTCCTTCATGTAATTCAGAACGTTCTTGGAAAACCATTCTCCGCCCCACTCTGAGAGATGTTGGGGTGTTGCGTTGAGGTTTACGCCCCGACCCACGCTGTCGACCTTTCAGTATTTGCGTCTGACACAATATATACATACGACTTACTGGACCGTTTTGATTTCTCCCCCATATTTCGGCATGGGCCCCCCGAGAATAATCAAAGAGTGCATCCCGGTGTACTCCTCGAGCCCTTTCAGGATGGGTATTATGAAATCTGGGAACGCGTCAATACATCTGTACATTTTCGATCAGTATACATTTCTCTTCACCCTTACAATAGCGTACAGCTGGCGGTCTTCTGGCTTGTTGGAGGGTGGGCCCTTGAGGTGGCGCTCGTATTCTGCTTTGGCCTCTGCGGCGGCCGCTGTCGCTCGATCCCTGAATCCTTTTTTTTCCTCGGCCGACAGACTGGCAAAGATTTCGCGGGCAACTTCAGCGCGGAATCCTGCCTTTGGTTACTTCCTGCCTATGGTGACGACGTCATTCCTCTCCCGCGCAGCTGCCCAGCGCTCGGCCACAACAGGAGCGACTTTCTCTGCGTGCGCTTCGTGCATAAATTGTTGGTATGCTTGACGAGCTTTCGGGGGGTTTTTCATTCCAGCGAGTCTAGCGAGAAGGACTGCAAAGGGATTCTTGCGAGGGTCGAGGCCGGCAGTTTGTCTTCTTCGCCGACGAATACGATAGAGAAACCATCTACGAATTCGCTGTAGATGGTAGAGTGATCACTGGTCAGAATGTGACAGAAACATCATGAATGTGACATACCGCGTCCAACACCTCAAGCCGTGCTCCTCGCTGGGCCTCCTCCTCAGCCGTCAAGACCTCAGGCACGAACAGGGACGCGTTCGAGTCAAAATCCTTCAAGACGGGCTCCTCGTGATCTGGAAGCCGCCAATCGATCCGTGCATGGAACTCATTGCAGACTTTCTGCAAATACTCTCGCTCCGCAACCCAGCCCTTGTCCCGCTCGCTAGCGTATTTGTCCAGATGCGGTCTCAAGACAGACTCTCTTGCGCCCTCGGCCCAAAGTCGAAAATTCCGCCTGGCCTCTTTTGGGATGCGTGCTTTCGACTGGCGTCCTTTGGCCATAATCTAGTCTTGCGTTACTCCAGCGGTTCAGTCTACAGCTTTGGATACACTCACCACCGGTACGTTCTACATGGTGGATCAAGAGATCCCTCGCTTATCCTTTTATTTGCTTACATTGATTCTACCGCATGCTTGTCGGAGTCCCAACTGGACCCTGGGGCCTATAAAAGGCTGCACTCACGCGCGTATTTGGTTTACCTCCTTCTTCTTAACCATGACTCAACACGCTCCCTCCACTCCAGGCACAGAGGTCTCCGCCTCTGTGCCTGGAGCGACTCTTGCTCGTAAGTCTCTCGCAACGTTTCCAATCCCTACAATCTGACCATCTGCCGCCAGCATCTACCCCCTCCACAGGTCTTTTTGGGTATGTGGGATCCTGGCTCGGTTTGTGTGGTCGTGCCGGTAGGCCTCTCTCTTCACGCTTTTCACCGGAGACTGACGCGTTGCTCAGCACCCACTGCCCCCCCCCGTGAATCCGAACGCGCCTGCCGATACCCCGGCCACTGGCATGTGGTTCTCCGGCACTGTTTACCACGTGGTCCCCACCGCCCACCTCACCCCTCTCCCCTATGACAACGGGGAGTTGTGGTACGGTATTCTTGTGGGCAAGTTCGTCGGCGTCACCCAGAACCAGGGCCTTGCTCTCGGCGCTGTCGCTGGCATTTCCCGCAACTCTATGAAGAGTTACAAGTCGCAGACGCAGGCCCTGGATGTCTTCAATCACGCCCTCGACCTCGGGATTGTCGAAATCCACCCGTTCTAAAGGTTTTTTTCTTTTCTGCTCATTTTCATCCTAGCGCTCATCGCCCGATTTTCGCAGCGTGTTTCCACATTAAATTAGCCGACCTGTAGTTACTATTGGTTCTCAGTACATAGATCTTCCTGTAGCACTGATTACCCCATGGGTTGGCAGTTTACACGCTAAATCGAACAACCTAGAGATCTTGTCGCGTTTGGACAGCTGAGATTGGATTTGTGATTTGTGTGATATGATTGATATGATTGCGGCAGCGGTCCGGAATTAGCCGACACCGCATGCGTACTCCTGTGATCTTCGTCTCTCCAAGTCAATGCATTCGCACTCCGGCCATACATCTGCTGAGGTACCACCAACGACACAGTCCTCTGAGGTCCCTCTCCAGGCTCACGCAGTACCTTTGCCTCCCATCTCGCAGTGCTGGTCACTTCGACCCAATTCCACGTCTTCCTGCACCTTCTGATGGTCGCTTTTGATTCCGAGATTGCCGCATTTGTTTCTCGGGGTCTATTGCTCTCCAAACTTTGATTTTTTTTTACCCTTCCCTCCCCGCCATGTCTTCTCTCACAGACGGACTCACCTTCGAGGAACTCCTCGCCAACCTGTGCGTCTCTGGTCCCGACGATTTGGATGCCCCCCCGCCACATTATTCCACCCCGCCGGCGACCCCGCCACCTCCTCCCCAGCCGACCACTCCAGCCCGCACGGTGCTCTATTCCTTCGAGACACCAACCCAACAGGGATTCAGCGACAGCTGGTCAGTCTCGACCATGGCTCTGAGGCATCATTCAGAACCACGCACAGGGCAACCGCGGGTGCCGCCACTCAAGGCGTTTCAGGCGCCAAAGTTCGGCGCATCCAAAACGGTCCGCGGAAGAAACAGACCAGGAAGGCCGCCTACACCGTGTTTTACGGTATCGTGCCAGGTGTCTACGCGCAATGGTATGCTTTGGGTTTTTTGCCGTCGCCCCCGCATTAACGACCTCGCAGGGACGATGCGAAAGCAAACACAAATCGCGTTCCTGGTGCAATCCACCGCGGTTACACCACCCGTGTGCAGGCAGAGGACGCCTACGCCTATGCCCGTGCTTGCGGTTGGACGCGCACCTACCAACCCCTCACAGTTGCCAACCCGGTCCCATCTCCGTATACCATTCCCGCTCTGCCGACGCCGTCCGAAGGCTTAGACACTGTCAACCCTCTCCATGGGTCCGAGGTCCTGGAGAACACCTGGTTTGTCGTGTACCACGGTATTTTGCCCGGGGGTCTACCACTCCCTGTGCATCCTTAATCTTTGTCTGTGTGATCTCAAGATGGCTGACTCGAGGACAGTCTCGAAGCCCAGCTCAACACTGTAGGTATTCGCAACTCCCGCTACGAATCCGTCGAGGGAAGGGACAACGCCTTCCTGAAATTTGGGAAGGCGGCTTCGTTGGGCGAGACTGGGGTTGCGGCGGCGCCACCCTTCTAATTAGATGCATGTGTAAAGTTATTTGTAGCTGTACCAATCGAACCTTTTCTCCCTTCAATTGAGGCCGAGGATAGAGAAGGCGCCATAAGCCTGACCCTAACCCTACTGCACTTTGGAAACTCCCTGCGCTTTTGCTAACGACATTCTTGCTCTCCACGACGGTCTGAATTGGTGTGTCCCTCTCACACCGCACGGGATCTACTCTGACGCTTCCCATTTGCCACTTTATCGAAAAACTGTTATTCCTACCTATTTTCATGAATTTTAATCTGGTTGATTGTGCGAACTGTGTGGCGAACTCGCCCCGACAAAGCTCTATTTGCGAACTCCTCCACAAACAGCTCACGGCCGGAACATTCACTACGGCGTCCACACTGTATGCCTCCACAGGATTAATCCCGGAATACATACCGAGGCATCCTAACAGGCGGATGCACACCAGCCGAAAGCCAGATGATTTTCCGCCGAATTCTTGGGGGTTGTTCACTCTGTTTGTGCTGCGAACTCCCTACAAACGGAGCCGTCCAGCGTTGTTCCCATATTTACTACTGCAACATACCTCATCTTTCGCTCTCATCCATGCCCAGCTCCTCCTTCTCGCAAACGGTAGACCTCACAACTTTTCAACTCAAGTACGTCTCTTATTCCTTGCCAGTCCCTCCATGTTACTCATCCTCTCAGAGCTTTTCAAGCATCGTTCCCGCTCAGCGCTAGCACCGCACCTCGGCCAACTTTGGATACTTCCGCTGGTGAGCGCACTCCGGTCGAGTTGACGGCGCACCAGGTCAAGTGGGTGTCTACCCGTTGCCTGGCACATTCTCCATCTCCCCGATTCGCAGGGTTCTCAGGCACAAGGATCGCAATGAGAAGGCTCGCATTCGAATGGCCGAGTGCGTGATTATAGCAGACATGAATTGTATTCTCGCTAACTACATTACAGGAAGCGTGCTGCATTGAAGAAATGTCCCGAGGAAGACCAAGAGGCCTACGCCCAGCGTCAGCGAGCTTACAGAGCCGCCTATCGTGAAAAGTGCGTCCTGCCGCCCACCGCGCGCACATCAAGCGCGCATCAGATATCTTGACAACAACATCTGATGCCCGATGACCGCCCCTAGAAACGCTGCCAGAATTTCAAGTGAAGCAGCAAAACGGCGAAGGGCGTCAGTGTACCCACCTTGTTTTCTTCTGTCACTCAATCCTTTCCAGACTCTTCATCGAGAAGTTTGGACGCCAGGCGTTTCTGGCCAAGCGCCGCACCCGTTTCAAAAAGAGAGTGGAGCAGGAGTTGAAGGTGGGCGTCCGGGTGCTTCGCTATGCCAACGTGGACAAAGAGGTGGAGGACATTATGGAGGGCGACTCGGATTTCGAAACGGCTTTGGCCCAGTAGGGTATTTTGCAATTTGACAAAGAATAGGTCGCGCGAGGCTTCCCTGTGGCCCCGCTTTGTTTTTTCCTCCAGTTGCTTGCTTGTGTTTGGTCACTCTCGCCAGCGCGTCAGGTAACGTGAGTATTTTTGGGCCTCTTTGGGCGCCAAGATAGTCAAGACAACAATAAGCGACTACTTTTCAGACGAACAGCTCCTCCAGCTTGCTGAACAGGCGCATGCGTGACTCGACGCGCTCGAAACGCGCGTCCTCATACAAATTCCATTCCTCCGCTGTCGCCTTCTTCGCGAAGTCCGCGTCCGACCGGAAACCCTGATCAACCCAGCGCCCCACCGCAGCATTAAAGTACTGCTGGAAGGTGTAACGCGTGTCCCCCTTTTTGAGCGCGGTGAATCCCCAGCGGACGACAGACCCGGGGATCAAGACCGTGGTGCCAGGCGGGCAGTAAATCACCATGCGATCACCCTCCTCCTCGTGCCAATACATCAACCACGAGCTGTAGGGCCCGTACTCTCCAAGGGTGGTGACAATGCGTACTGACCCAAACTCATCGTAGGTGTTCCGGGTCCAGTCGTTTGGGGAATTGCCGAAGGTGAATTCTGCGGTCGTAAACGCCGTTGCATCGAATGCCGGATACAGGTTTTCTACCTCGGTGAGCTGGTCGATTGTGATAACCTGGCGAGCATGCATGCGAGGAAAAAGGTATTTGAACAAGTCTGTGGTGTGTCAGATTTGATTTTATGGCGCGACTGAAATGCTTACGATTCTGGTAGCCGACGAGGGCCTGGATCTCGTAACTGTCGACGATACTCTGGAACTCGCGGATGTTGGCTCGCTTGTTCGCTGCCTGGTGGGGATACTAAGGACGGTGAGCGCGCTTAACATAATTTAGTGGTTGACATACCTCCCCGCGGACTCCGAAGTCAATGCCGACCCGTAGAAAGGCTTCAGTCGCCCCCCAGAGGCCCAAGGTGCGAGAAATCACTGTTGCGGTACAACCGCCCGAGGTGCTTGGATGCCCGCCGCCGTATTTCGTTCCACCATACGAGCTCCCCAGGTGGGGCTCCCGCAACCGCGCCGACGACGAAGCTGTTCTTGTCCGTGATTGGGGAGAGTTGGCTAGATAGAAAGTAAGTGATCGTTACAGACTTGGCGGAGGTCACGTACTTAGGCTTAGGTGCGATCAGGAGTACATGGAAGTCCATGATTTGGCCCAGGTCGAGGCCGGCCTGAGAGCTGTCGCCGATGCGGCCCGCGCGGAGGTGGCGAGAACGACGAGAAACCGGCCCATACACCTTACGCGGGCGAGTCTTCTTGCTGGCCTTAGCCTTAGCGGCATGCGCCTGAACAGCGCGTTCGGCTTGGTAGCGGAGCCGGTCGTGCCTGGAGTAGGTATAGGGCTTTTTGGGGAGAGTGGTTGGCTCGGCGAGCAACTCGGTAACGGTAGGTGACAGAGACCGCGCGCGCTGGCCCATAGGGGAAAGGGACTGCGCGTGGCCGCCTGTTATGTCGCGGATGGAGTCGACGCGCTCGCTGGGGGTAGGGCTCAGAGGGCTCGTGGCGCGGAGGGAGGGCGCGAGGGGTGAGGCGTCGCGCGCATCGCTGGTGAACTCGGTGGGTACGGATGACTGGGGCGCGTCCGGCTCGCTTGCGCTCAGAGGGCTCATGTCGCGGAGGGAGCGCGGGCGGGGAGGGGGACTGCCCCAAGTGAACTCGGTGGACTCAGTGGGCGCCGATGATGACTCGCGCGCGCCGACTTCACTCTCATCTCCCAAGGTGGGAGCTGGGGACGAGGTCACAGCGCGATCTGAGGAAGCTAATTCGTCCACCATGCTATCAGTGTCCGCTCCCCCAGCAGCCTGCCCACCGGAAGGGGCATCGTCGTCCCAAGGTTGGGTCAATCCGACGACGTTGTCACAGGACTCATGCGGCTTTATCTGAAAAAACCTTAGGTGCGGGACAGTTTTTTGAACAAGAGGAATACCTCGCCACGGTACACGCGGTCCGAGTTCTCACGCACCAGGACGAGCCAGAGTTGCGTGCGCAGAATGTTTCGAGAATCGGTGGTCCGTGGGCCTTGAAGCGGAGCGCCGTGGGCCTGCTTGCGGAATGCGAAGGGAACCGAGGAGCGGCCTCTGCGATCGGAGAGTAGATTGGGCATGTGGTGGAACTCGCGTTGGAAACAGGAGGCTCAGTGCACGGAGAGAGACGGCTAGTTGGCTGGACTCAGCCGTTCTAATGTTTGCCTCCAGATATACTACACGCGGCTGGGTCCAGATCTGAGATGAGTGGTTTCCATCACCCTGGCGGCTACTGATTTTTCCATTGGACCTCAGGGAAATAAACAAACATGTGCTACCAATCGGGGCCCTGAAGAGAATATATAAACAACACCGAAACTGCATCCCGTCCGACGACTCGTCATGGAGAACACCAATACCTGTGAGTGTAGTCATTCCTCACGCCCCTTGTGTTTAATGCATTTTTATTATTTTTGAAACAACAGGTCGGGACATAGTCTTGTACCGAGGGCCGCCTGCTCCAAAAATTTACAAGGCCCCGATCGCCCACCACATGGAGGCAGACGGCATCATGTTTGCTCAGTTAGTCGGCTTGCGGTCTCTACATTTCCCCGTGTTTGACGATCGTCGGTAGGGCCCTTTTTATTGCGCTCAACAAGTTTCGCCTGCAGAGGAGAATGGAGGTAGTTCCCAGGTGGCACACCATGTCCTACGACGTGGTCTGCCAGGTGGGATGGAGGGAAACGTGCAGAGCCTGCGAAGGGTATACCGACGACGGCGACGGGGAAAACTGCGAGCGGGCTTGGTCGTCCATTTTGCGTACCGACAGGGAACCCATCGAGCGGGCTTGGTCGTCAATCGGGTCCGCCTCCGATTTTGAGAAGCAAGTCCAGCCGAAATTGTAGGTGTCTTGCACATGGTCGACCCCGTTTTGATTCGCACATAGCCGCAGTAAATTGTAACGAATTGTTGGATTTACAGTTAATTGAGTGATTTCTGAGTGCGATTTTGGCTTGTAAGGGTCCCAGAACAGGAATTATTGGATCCAATAAGGAGTTCGCAACCATCATCAGGAAAGGCAAGTGTAATCCACCGGGGATATGGTGGGACGCGGCAAACACTTACGGCCTCTTACGACCAGGAGAATCCGTGATGTGCAGGAGTTCTCATGTGGGTGATTCCAATGATTCCAAACAAGATCCATGATGCGGAGGAGTTAGCATTCTCATGTGGCAGAATATCGGCTAGCATGGGATTGAGGCAGGTCCCGGGAAAGCCCAGGACATGGCGGATAAGGGTGAAGGGAATTCGGGGTCTCTTCGTTTTGGTTTGCAGATTGAGGTGTGTGGTCCAAATTGAATCCGTGGCCACGGATTGAGACAGGAAATAAATTCAATTAATTCGTTTACATAAAGATAAGGTGTGATAGTGGTGTGATGAGGTTTGATGCGGAGGAGTTCTCATGTGGATGTGGTTCTTCGGCAATCCATATTTTCGGAGGAAATAGCGGTTAATGAGGGTTAAATGTTACGCGGACTTGCGAACGCGGCGCCCCGAAAGATGGGTATTGTACATGGCGGGTGAGGGTGAGAAGAAGGGCGGTGGTCTCTTCGTTTTGGTGTGCGCATTGAGGTCTGGTTGTGTCGACCGAATTGAATCCGCCGGCAGAACCGCCCGCGGACGCAGATTTTAGAAAGTCAAATGAAATTTATTTAAAGATCCGGTGGGAGCGGCCCGGTGGCAATGCTGATGTTTGACGGTGATGGTTGATTGATGGCAGCACTCTGCTTTCTTCTCATCGTCCCATCGTCCCATTTGAAGGTCTGGATCTCGGGTCCGACGGGTCACGCGAGGAGTCTTGAGGCTCGTCCGAGTCGTCGGACAAATGAGGCACAAGGGTGCAATCACCGTACCTTCCAGAAAATGTTGGTGATGGGATCGGAGGTATGTCCAACATGAATTATACCTTGGACTCTAACAAATCTAACAAATCGGGCAGGGTTTTTGTAAGATCTTTCGTTTGTTTGAGTCAATAAATCTCTTGTTGCAAACTGGCTCTGGAGCTACTTTACGTTCTTGTTCCTGATTTTTTTCGACATCTCTACCCTGCAAGTGCAAGTACATCGCCATGAGCGCGCACGTCAATCGTGGTGGGCGGACAGGCAGCAGAATGACCGCGCGGTGGGCCGTCAAGTCTGCCGTGGGGACGGACGACAGCATCAACGACGCACAGAATACTCTGACCGCTGATCGCGGGGTCCATTTCTCCCGCGACCTCAATATACGCCGTGAGGAGTTGCTCAACATGGCGCACAAGAAGCGTCGCCTAGAGCCTGAGCACCTCCAGGATCCACTTGCCCAGTGGACCCCGGTTCTGGTGGACGAGGCGGATTTGCGCCCCACCGACGATTCCCCCGTGTTCGACGAGATGGCCGACACGTCAAACGCGTCAAATGCTTCGGATGCGCCTGCAACCGTGCTAGGGAAGCGGAAGACGTATGACAGCTCAGTAAGATGCCCTGATTCATGGTGGGGACGCTGTATTGATAACGATATTGGCAGACCGACCCTTTCCGCTTGTGGCGCCCTTTGGCCGGACTGTTTTCAGACGAAATTCTTCGACACGCTGGTCTGGGTGACTGGGATGCATCCGAGCCGAGTTGTGCGCTCTGTGACCGCAAATGTGTCTCGGGGACTTCGGGCCTCGATGTCGTGCGCCTCTTCAAATGTCTCGATTGTGGCCAGTTTTTGCAATGCAAGAAATGTTGCGTCGAGGGGCACGTGTGCACGCCGCTCCATCGCATTGAGGTACGCAGTCGCTGTTCATTGTTTTATTTTGTTGGATGACTGACGCGGGCGGACAGGAGTGGAACGGCCAATTCTGGATTCCCGTGACTCTGCGTGAGCTTGGGTTGGTGTACCAACTGGGCCATGGCGGGATGGCTTGCCCATATCTGGATCCTCGCTTGCTCACGATGACAGTACTGGAGCTGCCATATATTCACCGAGTACATTACCGATACTGCAAATGCCAAAAAGCTGCGCACGTGACAAATCTGCAACAATGTTTGCGCAACGGGTGGTACCCTGCGACAATCACCGATCCAGCAACTTGCGCGAGTTTCAGAACGCTCGAAACGTTCCGCCTACAGAACGTGGTGGGCAACATGAATGTGCACGACTTCATCACAGCAATAGAGCGGCAAACTGATGCCACGGCATCGACGAAGATGGACTGGCTCCCGGTGCGTTCCCAGTGGAGATTTAAATGAGGCAAAATTGACACTTCGCAACAGCACCGATATAAGGAATTCATGTGAATGTCTCGCCAATGGTCGCTTCTCAAACGCACGATGAGAACGGGGTGCGCCCACAACCCAGCAGGCCTGGCGGCGACAGAGCCGAGGCAGGCGGCCGTCCTTTGTTGGGCGTGTCCGCACGACAGGCGTAATTTGCCGACTGACTGGAGGAATGTCGATAAGAAGTACCAGTGAGTGTTCTTCGACTGACGCTCGTGCCCGGCTTAACAGTGACGCTTCCTTTTTCGTGCCAGGTTTTTGTATATGCTATTGGTGGCGTTGGACGCAAATTTCAAGCTCAAGAACCGCATGCGGGCGAATGAGCATCCAGATCCACCGCTGGGGCCCGGCTGGGGTTATTTCGTTGACCCGGAGAAATACCGGAAGCACCTGAAAAGCTATGTGCCCGAAAAGGATGTGAGTATGTCGCCTTGTCACTTTGTTCATTTCTGATGTCGGTCCAGGTCAGTACATGTATCGCTTTCGCTGCCTTGCTCCAGAAGGATACCCGGGGGACGGCGGGCCTACGCACCTCGGGGGTGGGCGGCTGTGTATGCGCCCGCCACGAGTGCGTACTGCTGAATGGGATCGGAGACTTGCAAAAAGGAGAACGGTCAGCTCAGGTACAACGTTCCATGATAAATGCTGATCCAGATTCAGATTCGTGAACATGGATTACATTCTCCTGGCCGCACTGACGGGGTTCGGACTGTTGTTTTTGACGATTTCGTACGACATTTCTTGTCAATGGAAAATCAACCTGGCCCGACGCAACGCAAAGATGCCGAAGAGCATGTGTCTACCCTTGGAAACGATCAATTGGCAGTGCGCTCTTCCGGTCTGGCATGCAGCATCGCACGAGGACGAGTGTCAAAACGCCAATAGTCTGAGCTTTAAACCTGGCGTCGGCAAGAGCGACGGCGAAGGCATCGAACGAACGTGGGCAGTTCTCAATCCAGCATCGTATCACACCAAGGACATGTCGAAGGGCAACCGAACGGATACTCTCGAGGACAAAATCGATACTCTCGAGGACAAAATCGATTCTAACAATTGGCAAAAAAATATCGGATTGGGCGAGTGCTGGCGTCGAGCTGGATCTCTGTATTGACCTTGATTTGTAGGGGACGCGCTGCGTCGCAAGTTGGCCGTGGCGCGCACGGAGCGCGAGCGGCAAGTGAAAGCGTTTGCCGAGGTCAACAGGACAGTCGAGATGGACGTCCGGAAGGCGTGGCAAGCTGAAATAGACGCGTGGCTGAAGGACCCGAGTCAGCCCAATCCGTATACGGTCGATAAAAATGGTGCGTGGTTGCATTGACCTCACAGGTGTAGACACTGATATAGCGGCCGATAGACGGTCCCACTGAGGTCCAGGTGCGGTTAGAACTCAAGAAGGAAGAGGAACGAGAGGCTGCGAGTGGCAAGGCGTTGGTGCCCGGCACGAGCGCGACGGCGTTCCTGATGGCTGGATTGCAGATCGAGCAGGCCCAGTGAGCGACAAGATCATGCCATGTCACTGAACACTCACAAAATGGCAGGCGGCGTATCATCGCTGAACAGGTGGGGCTCACCCTCATCGCGCCAGAACGAGAGGCACGGGTCCAAGAGCTCCGCATCACCCTCCTCCAAAAGATAGGGAGGTTTCGGAAGCTCCAAGCGATCTGGATGCCGGGCGCCGCACGCGCAATTCTTGCGGACGAAGAGAAGCGGGACGAGGATTCCCTCCCCCTGCGGGCCGAGCACATCAAGCTCTACATGCCGCACGAGCTCCCGGCGGACGATCGTGCACAGGGTTGTGTGAAGGGCCTCGCTGACATGGAGGCGAGGCTGTGTGCTGCCCAGTGTGCGAGTGCGCTCACGACCCTGCGCGGGCGTTTGCATGCTAAGCGCCACCTCATCACGTTTAGGAACGAAAATTTGACAGGTCAGGTTCAGACGACCAAGGCACACACCTTAATTGGTCAAGTCAGCGACCGTGTCAACGCCAGCGCAGCAAAGTACCGCAAGGGACGAGAGGCGCTCGTGGCACTCAAGACCAACAGCTTCGCGCCGCACTTCAGGGAGCTCAGGGACGACGACATTAGGCTCGACGGGGACAACGGCGAGTCTGACAGCGCCGCCAAGAAGAAGCTGGCGATGATCAGCTCCGGGCACGGCACCCGCGCTCCCCGCAATGCGCCCGGCCAATCCAAGCGAGTGATGTCCTGGATCTGGACGACGACCGCAGGCTCGGGCGACAAAGAGAAGGACTTACACGATTGTGAGTGTTTACTTACCGTGAATCTGATTTACGTACTGAGGCTCAGACAGCTGTCCGAGTGGAGTGGGCGCGGGCAAAGGCGCGCAAGAACCGTTGGGAGGAGGAGGTGCTCTTGCTGCAGGAGGAGATGCGCAGAACGCTGCGGTACCTCGAGTGGCAGGCAGGGTGGTGGGAAGAGCACATGGACACAAAGCTTGACAGCACACCGGAGGTGCGCACTGGTGCGCGCGCTTACGCGCTCAAGCAAGCTTGGATGCATCGCCGCTTGGTGGCTCATTTCAAGTCGAAATGGGAGACGAGCGCCAACGTGGACATGGATGCGGCGATGGAGGGTGCGGATTTAGCTCAGTTTTTCATTACACCGTCCAAATTGTAATAGCCTGAGAGTCCGAGGAAAACTTGCTTGTGAAATGGCTTGTAGCGTGCAAAAATTGAGGATTGATGGCTTTGATGGGACATAAAGTAGGTCGGGCGAAGGAAATGGAACGATAACGATAAATTGGGACAATAAGTAGTGAATTAAATTGCTTTAATGCCCGAATTGGGCCGATGATGGCCTTAATGGCCGGATTGGGAGTGATAGCGGGCGGTGACAAGCACCGTCCGGACAGGCTTCCCAATATAGATGGTCAGGTGGTCCATTAAAAAGGCTTAATTACACGGCCCCACACGTTCGTTGGCTAGTGTCGTGGTTTTAGTTAGTGGGTTTAGTTGGCTGGCTTCATTGCCATAGTATAATTGCTACAACTACAGGTGCACCCCTGTGCCGCACCAGCTTGAGCGCACCGATCGATTGGTCCATACTTGTTGTTCAAAACTCGCGGAGGATGGATAGCGTGGATATCGAAAAGCCCATCGAGGACGAACAGGCCGAGAAATCAACCACGGCGGTGCAGGGGCGGCAGGTGTGTCGGCTGTCGTCTCCCAGGACTCAACTCACCCGCGACCAGTCGCAAGAAGCCGAGAGCTCGACCCCCCAAGAACGACGTCGTCCCCACGGACGCAGAAGCTCCCGAGAATCCCTCTGTTCCCCCGCTGTGGCCTCTGACACGGTCTCTGACTGGGCGCGCGTCAAAATCGAGGGCCCGTGACGATAGCTGGTACGAGCCGCCAAAGAAGAGTCCCGCCATGCGCAAAAAGGGCAAGGCGACGCGAAAACGGACCATTGATGAAGTGGACAAGGCAGAGTCCGAAGAGCCCGAAGACCCGCCAGCAGCCCCTGAGCCCACGGTCCCGCCACTGAACGGCACCCAAGCCATCTTCATCAACGCGTCGGGCGGACGCCCTGGCGCCTCCCTCTGCCGATGCTCGCATCCCGCGTATCTGCACGAACCTTCCCGTCCCCGTGCCGAATCTCATCAAGAAAAGCCGCGGGCGGCGGGTCCCCGTCCTAGCCAGCACCGGCGAGGAAGAGAGCAACAAGCGTCTGTGTGCAAGGTCGAGGGCTGCGGCAAGTGCTTCCACCGCGGGGAGCACCTCAAGCAGCACATCCGCTCGATCCACACGCACGAGAAGTGTGAGTCCACGCCGTTCTCTCCTTCTCGTATCCAATTTCGACTCACCCCCGCCACCGCAGCCTTCCCGTGCACGTACCCCTCCTGCCACAAGTTCTTCAACCGCCACGGCAACCTCCTGCAGCACGTCAAGGTGCACCGCAGCGGCGACGACCTCGACGCGGAGCGCTTGCCCGTGCCGACCGACTCGCGCCCGGGCTCCCCGCTGGGCGCCCACGCCTCCTTCGACCCCCCCCCCCTTGGCAGCGCCGCTCCTCCGGCACAGCACCGCGGTCATGTACCCCACGCTTGACGTGCCCATGGCCATCCTGCAGACCGTACACGACAAGCATCGCGCCAACTGCACCTCGATACCTCGACGGCGTTGTCGCAGCACCACCCGCTGCTGGGCCGTGGGCCTGCGGCCGAAATCGACGTTGCACGGGCACCATGGACGGTGTCGTGCACAACTCACACAACTTGCACTCGCACTCGCTCACCAACTCGCGTATGATGGAGGGGTGGCTCGAGGTGGGGCGGAAGAACCGGACGGTTGTGACACGGACTGTGTGTCTCCCTTCTCCCTCATTCACTCGTTCCCTCCTATCTACCCACCTAACTCCGCATACATGCATGCTGACGCGGCTTAGATCAAAACGGCGGAATCACCGATCACACGCATATTCGGGGGACGTTCCGCTCGACGCTGCGCACGGTGGGGCAGAAGGACTCGGTGATCGTGGAGGGGTGGCGTTCGTTGAGGCTGGATATCCAGGTGCGTTTGGGTTTATTGAGCAACGTGCCCGTCCGCCTTCCTCCAATTTCCTTCTGTATACTCGTTCCTGGCCCATGCAATCACCTCCGACTTCCATTCCCCGCTTTTCTTTTCTTTCCGCTTCCTCTCCTCTCCACGTCCATCCCCTCCCTCCCCTGTTCTCCCCGTCCGTTCCCGTCCTCCGTCCTTCATCATTCTCTGCCTCACCCTAGCTTCTATCATCCTCGCCCATCCTGCGTATCATTGTTATCTTCTCCTTTCTCTTCCCTCCATCCCGGCCACTCTCCATCTCCTCCGCTCCGCGCCGCGCCCGCCACCCTTTCATCCTAGACCCTGCGTGCCTCCCTATCCCCATGCTCCCTTTTATCGTTCTCCTTACCTGTCCTCTTCATCTCCTCTCCCTACTCTCCTCGTCTGCCTGATCCATCCCCTCCCGATCTTCATACTCGCTGTCCTCTCATTGTCCCGCCCTTTCTTCCTCTATATACGCTGGCTGACTAACCACATTCCAGCGCGACGAAATCCACATAATCGAAAATGCCCTCGCGTTCAACACCGAAGGAGTCTGCGACTTTCATCGTCAAGATAACGGGTCCGGTTGTGTGCTCCCGGATTACTTACTCATCTTCGGGTTTCAGTAGTTCAAGGAACGTGCCCAGACGCAAGAAGAGCACTGAAACAATTGCTGAAGAAGGCGAACGACGCAATCAGCGCAAGCACGTTGTCAACCCGCTCAGCACCATTCCCGTTTCGCGGTTTGCAAAGCTGAAGGCGTGGGTCTCTAGATACATCCTCGCACTACTGTCACTCGTTAAATCCCGTAGATGAACGAAGTCCCGTGTCGCACGCATTGTTCATGTGCGCTGGGTGGAGCGGCCGGGGTTTCGTGTTCTGCTGATATGGTAATCCACAACTTCCATTCAGAGCTGATTTTATCTTTCATAGTCCAGTTTTTCACCAAAAAACCTAACTAAGAAGCTGGTGTTTTATTCGTCTCGTAGTCAATCCCCTTCTCACGCATTGTTGTATTCGCCCCTTCGTATATAAATTACTTGTCCTTCAAACAATCAAAACCAATCTTTTCCTCAAAAAAAAAAAATCGGGTGAACGGCCGCTCACTTTCAGCTCAAGCTGAAAACACCGCTTTTGGCTTCACTTTCGGCACAGGCCGAAACAATAAGATTCAGCCGTCATTTCAGTTGCACTCAAACTTTCGCCGAAACTATTGTTTTCGCGTGCTGTTTCGGCGTTGCCGAATCTTATTGTTTCGACGCGGCTGAAAGTGCGGCTGAAATGGAGGTTTTCAGCTACAGTTTTGGCAACGCCGAAATTGTTATTTCCGCTCAAGCTGAATTTGCTGCTGATTCTATTATTTTAGGCTTCATTTTCGGGCATGAAAAATTTGCGGCTTAAACTATTACATTCGACATGGCAGAAAATGCTACTGGATTCCACCATTTCAGCAACTCATTCAGCTTTGCCGAAATTGTTGTTTTCGAATACAATTTCAGCCCCATTTATATTGCGACCGAAATGATCATTTTCGGCAACATGTTCAGCCGAGCTGAACATTCACTTTTGTCGGTGTGTCCTTGGCTGCGTCTGAGTTTGTGAGACCATGTCCTTCCACTGCTAACCCCAGATCCACGTTCCCACAAACCCAGCCAATTATTGCAGACTTAGCATGTCAATAACTACAATATGTAATTGTGTTGGATGCTCGGAAAGACCAGGAGCCTCAATCAGTGTAGATCCATACATCTGCTACACAGGTACAGGAGATCTGTTCAGTTCCATTCAGGCTCCCCGAAGTACTCATGTTCAATCATCAGGGAATCCTCCATTGCAGTTCTGCAGGACACTTTCTGTCAGAGTAAATCACTGTAAAGCTTGCATCTAAATGCGAGTAATCTATGCTCGCCGACTATGCATGGAATACAATCAAAGAGACACTCTATATCTCATACAAGTTGAAATTGTTGGATGGATATCTATGTTGCTTATATTACGGACAAAGTTTTTTTGGTTCACCTTGGATGTGAATTCCACTTGTCGACTTTTACTTGATGGCTTTACACTCCCTTGATGCATTCTGCAATACCAGGATCCTTGCAATCACCCACATTGCCAATCTCATTGGTAGAAATCACTGAACCTTCCGAAACTTGTGCAATTATGTATAAGTTGAAATTCCAGCCAGGTGTTCAGTGAAAATTCTGCAGCCACTGCACCACCCCTGAATCCTCATAGAATGCCCATGAACTCAAAATCCAATTTCCACCATGGTTGGCCAGTGCTAGTACCTTCTTTGGACAAACAGAAGTGAAAATACCTTGAGTGTACTTGGTCCGACGCAGGCCTTGCCCACAAATACTTGACATGCGGCTAGGAAATACATTTGTTCAAGCACAGACAGGGAAACCTTGGAGAATGCCGCGTCAGTGCATGCCTGCTGCACTTTCTCCTGGCCCCGAGGATGGCCATGCAAAAACTCAATACTGCTGGGATAATTAAAAACTGTCAGCTAAGAAAAATAGGAGCCAAAGAGCTAGTAAAAGACCGACACAGACATTGACGTGGTGGCAGTGTTTGGTCAGCCCGCAGTACCGCGAAGCCTCCGCTCAAAAGATTCTACTGAGATAATTGTTATATATTCCTGGGGGAACATGTATCCTAGGACAGAATACTATACATGTATGCAATACAGATATTATCTGGGATTTGAACGGAAATAGTTTTTTGAACTCGAAGCTTGGATTTTATTTTTGGAACAAAGGGAAATGATGGTTTGTGCAACGCCGTGCCAACGCCATGGCAAAGGTCGGTCCCACGCCGTTCAAACACCATGAATGCACGGCCGTGGGACTTGCCCGCAGTGTGTACATTGATACACATAATGATTCTTTTGTAATCCACACTGCGCTGAAACTTACACTGAATCTTTGAGTTTCAGTGCTGCTGAAACTAAAATTGATTCTTTGAGTTTCTTTGTGAGAATCAGCAGTAGTGCTGGCCAAAAATATAATACGAAAAATATATTTTGACTATATTCAGCAAAATACAGATATAATATGGCCAGAGGTTGACTTCAGAATATGACTACCGATGGATATGACTACGCTATAATATGACTATAATATGATACTGCCTCGGCGTAGTCAAATATATTTCAATATTCATGGTGGGCGGAAGTGGGTCGGAAGCGCGGATTGTCGCCTTATCAGTATCTTTGCGATAGCAATCACTTTAAATGGTAGTACAGAGAGCGTACCTGCAGGGGTCATTGATGGCAAGGACGAGGCCAAACTTTACTTTGACAATATTTCTCCTGTTGGACGAGATTTTGATGACCCGCTGACTTGGTGGAAGGTGAGTTTCACATACTGTCCTTCCATTTAATTCTCATTATTGGTCCCAGAACATGCAAGGAACTTTACCGTTCATGGCGCGTGTCGCACGAGACATTCTTGCAATCCCTGGTGTGAGCATTTCTGTGGAGCACCTGGTCTCAAGTGTCAAGCACACATTATCGGATGCTCGTTCGTCCATGACCATGGAGACAGCAGTGGTGGATATTGTGACGAAGGAATGGCTGAAATCTGGGCTTGCTAGTAAATATATTTTGCATATATTCAAAATATAGTCATATTTTGACTCAAAAATATAATATAATACACTACGAATATGATACGAGGTCTCGGGGTGGCTACAATATAGATATGACTACGATACGGTGATGAGCGTATTTATAGCGTATTTGGCCAGCACTAATCAGCAGTGCTGAAAGTATGAGCCATTTATGCTATTGGTAGGATATAAATAGCAGGCCAATAGCATAAATGGCTCATGCTTTCAGCACTGCTGATTCTCACAAAGAAACTCAAAGAATCACTTCTAGTTTCAGCAGTGTTGTGATTTGAGCTGTTCAAATAGCTTGGTTCACTCAACTGTTAGGTCTGGGTTACAATCCACTGGGGCTGTAGGCTCCAGTGGCTACCTTATATACTACAGAATGTATCTAGCATATTCTACTACTCTTGGGTTATCTTATCAATATTATTAGTAAGAGCAGCACTGAAACTCAAAGATTCAGGGTAAGTTTCAGCACAGCACGGATTTCAAAAGAATCATTATGCCTATCAATGTACACTGAATTTTGGCCAAAGCCGGTGTGCATGTGGGTGCTCGATCTCTGGATCAGCTAATAAGTCCCACAACCCCTTCCCCCCCCCCCCAGAAAAGGCAATTTCATCAATCCATCACATCCAAATACGACTTTTTCTCCTTGACACAGGCTTAAACTATGTGATTATTACCTTGCTTGTGAAAGTCTCTCCACCCTCATAATTGCTCTTCGGATGTAACCTGATGATCCAGTTTCTCCCGACCTCAATGCCACCCGGGCCTTAGTAATTTTAAATAACCGACGCTCTGAGCTCTCCGCTTCAACCTGCTCAATTCTCTTTCCACCCTCATAATTGCTCTTCAGATGTAACCCGATGATCTGGTTTCTCCTGACCTCAACGCCACCCAGGCCTTAGTAATTTTAAATAACCGACGCTCCGAGCTCTCTGCTTCAACCTGCTCAATTCTCTTTCCAATAAATCACATTGCATTCTCTTCATCTCTACTAGTCATTTTTCTCCACCATTCCTTGGTCTTCTCATTCAGCTCCTATTGTCTGCTGCCAACAGTGTTGGCTCATACCCCTTTCAGAACACTGCATTGTCAAAATCTCAAAGCAACCAAATTGTTTTTCCACTGCGAGCTCCTCGACAACACCACATAAAGGTTGAACAAGCTCAATCCCCCCGATGGTGGCGTTGCAATATCCACAAATATGTATAGCGTTGCAATATCCACAAATATGTATAGCAGTGTCTGTCCTTGGGAGTGATAATCTGTGAATGCATACACTGCGGTCAACAGAAATTGCAGTTACTATACCGTTTTCTGATTTACCCTCTGGGTAGTTTGACTTCCATGTGATATGTTGCTTTTGCTGGCTCAATTGGTATAACATTCTTGTCCAATCCTTCAAGTGTGCTGGCGCGAGTCTGAGACAATTTCACGAGTATGTATGCTGGCATCTTTTCCAACAGCACGATAGGCACATCACCAATAGGTGGTTCGTCGCAATCGAGATTGATGTCCACAATCTCGCCTCTTGCCCCGTTGGTTAGATCAAGACCTGTCTCAATGTTGTTCCTTAATCCTGATTGTGAGTTCAATCTCGTGTGGTAATTCCTTCTACATCACATCTGTAACCTCCAATCCTTGTACGCCTATAGGGCCACTGCTGTTCAACTGGCAGTTGTAATTAATTTTCGATTTCTCTTTAGTCTTACGATCCATACTTTTCGCACACGCTTGTACCTGACACGTGATTGATCTTGTATCGTAGATAAAGTTCCCGGGCCGAGGCCCGAATATACACACTTTACTACTTGAATTCGCCGCGCGCACCTATAAGCTTCAAGACTATCTTACTAGTCGCGACACCTGGAGGCTACACGACGAAAGACGGTAAGTAGTGGTCCATCTGACTAACTACTGTGAAGTCTTCTAGGATATTCACACCTCGAACGGATATTCCATTCGAGGTACAGGAACCTTGCAGCAACGAATATTCCATTGCAATAGCAAGGGAACTGGTGTGAATATACAACACCATTCGTCCCCGTCGTCTGTATACAACCCTACTTCTGTGTGACCACTCGCTCGCCAGAGGCTCCCTCGACGTTGCCCCAACTATAAGTATTTGTTGGTATCCAAGTTACCGAAGGGTCCTACAAAGGTGGACACATTGGGAATGTCGAAACCCTGGCCGGCAAACCTTTGAGGGCGGATTACAGCCCTTCACGCGAGAACTGGAGGGAACACCCTCTTCCTCCTCACCTACCGACCTCCTCGGGATCAGACGGAAATAGGGCTCAATACTTCTATTTGTCGTCTTGAGCAACTCCTATTGCATTTGGGACCAGGATTCCTGCTCCTTAACCTACTCTTTGGATGCCCACCTCCTCTACAGCCCCCAGGACTTTTGCTCACTTATCTCCTTCTCTTCGACAAGTTTATCTGCCCTCTCGGCGCAATTTCCTTCCTGCCCGATCGACGCGCAAAGATCCTCGACGTTTGACAGATCCTCTGTGTGCTACCTCTCCTTCTACTCCATCCGCCATCCCAGGCCCAAGTGTCACCGGCTCTATAGACCGGAGTGACGTGGGAAGTCAGGAGGCAGGGCAGCTGAGAAAATTGATGATGGAGTATCGGAAGCAGGACGACGACTTGGAAGACGCAACCGAATCAACGGTGCAGGGAGCCCTGATGTTGTTGATGAAAATAAAGTTAGAACCGAGCGATGTGTTGGACAGAGGAGAAGCAAGCGTGTCGAGATACCTGTTGGAGAAAAGGATGTATGAGCAGACAGATAGGATCGTGGGAGAACTACACTATTTCCTACAGATGACAGCAGCTTTAGTTCCTGGGTGCAAGAAGTTCTTCCGTGTGGACCCGGAGGATGCGCTGTTACCAATATTGCAGGGGTGCAGCAATGTTGCCCAGCTGCTGATGGCTTGGGAGCTTCTCTGGGCTCGGCTGGAGCTGGGTCAGAAATTTATTGAGAAATACGCTAAGGAATTCGGAAACCTGAAGAGCATCAAAGATTTCTCACCAGCCTCCACCACCGTGGAATTAGCAGAGAGTCTGAGAACCCTGAGCAATAAGGACGAGCAAATGAGACACATGTTGGATAGATATCCTCACCATAATGAGGAAACTACAGCGCTTTGAGGACGGGTAGATGTCTTGCGCATGATTCTTGGGAGACCATAATCAAGAAAAGGGCTCCCCTGTCAGAGGAAGCATCTGACTCTGAGATGAGGTCTAGAGTGGAAGATTATCCAAATATCATGCAAGAAGAGGTGCCATATACGTATGATGAAGATGAAAATACCATTGGACGCAATAAAGGCAAGCAGCGGGAAAAATCTTCGGAGGATATGGATCTTGTATCCACATAATGGAACTTGTCACGTCAAGAGGAAACTCCAACAACAGGAGTACCTTCCTCTTTGTTAGGCTCAATCCTTGGAAAAACTCAGGCACGTTTTTTGGACATTCCTTCGGCCTTGAGCAGGCAAAGCAAAAATGTGCATTTTTCGACGGGTCTCTTATCTCCAGCAACCCCTTACCGATCAAGCAGCAATTACTTCAAGGGGCTTCAAACGAGCGTAGGCGAAGATCTCTCCTCTATGGCTGAAGCGCCATTGGAACCCAACATCCTGTTACGCGTGGGCGTAGGACCTTTAGGGGGAGTAGGAGAGATATATAAAGCTACCTTCAGAGAGGGGTCAGTATCAGGACTGAATTGGAATGTGAAGGACGACTCACAGGTGCCTTCAAAAGGTCCTCCGCTGCAACCTCGACCTTCCAACCCTTTTGAATCCTCTGCTCCTCATTCATCGACTCCGTACGCTGCTACTTCAAAACTTAGTACTAGCCCCTCTCCGCCGGTGATAAGCATGCAAAATGGCCAAGCCTGAAATTTACCAATTTCTGTGTTCTTGTTCCACTTACTAAAGTGGAACCAGGGTTTATCAGTATCTTGCCCATAGAGAGCCATAGAGAGGTCCGATCTGTTGGCTAAAGGCACTACGCCTCTAGTTACATAGTAAAGACTTGTCAGGCCACCGATACCACGAGGGTCAACGGCCTGGGGAGCTGCTGTGTATTTACGCGTAATTCAACGTCCAACCATTCGATCGAATTGGGACAGAGATAAAGTGTTATACCAAGGACATACACACACCATCCATTCTGGCTACAAATTACACCTGAAAAGTACACTACTAGAGTTGGGAATCAACGGACAAAAGGAACCTTTGCTAAAATGAGAACACGACCTGAACAGTCCGGCAGTAGCCGACGGATCAATCCACGGCATGTTTGATATTCGACGCTTGGACCGAGGTCTGGATTGGGTAGCGCAATTGTTGCCTAGGGAAGATTGATCCACTAACTCCATCATTCATGTGTTGGAGCAGTTTATCCGTTTTCCCGTACTGAAAGTCATACTATATGACAATTTAACCGTGATTCTGCAGAAAGGGCTAGACACGGGTAAAATCCACATCATAATATGATGCCATCTCTGGGATTAGAACCAAAATCAGAACATAGGTCTCGGAGCAAAGTATCTATTTAACCGTTTATTTATCTGTTTGTATTCATTGCGTGCTCATTGCTAATTATTCCTGTATTATTTATATTTTATTAGTCCTGCATGTTGTGT
Source organism: Mycena maculata (assembly GCA_029448575.1). NCBI lineage: Eukaryota > Fungi > Basidiomycota > Agaricomycetes > Agaricales > Mycenaceae > Mycena > Mycena maculata. Next base: position 270,222 of record JARJLG010000126.1, read on the forward strand.
CACCTGTTTGTATAAATACAGACAGGTTCAGAGAGGGAAGGCAGTGAATCCACCCCTTCTTGCTAGACGTATTCAGCTCTGGTATTGTCACTTGGGAAGCCTTATATTCATTCGGAGTACCTCTTGGAACTTGTAGAGTTCTTTTAGTTATTTCGATCAAATATATTGTTGGTTGTTGGATCACATCACGTGCTAGAACCTTAAGGAAACAGAACACGGAACGGACTCATAAGGGTTTCACAAGGGTTTCATAAGGATTTAGGCAACGGGATTTGATAGAACACGGAACAGAATCATAAGGGACCGAGAACACTGAAAGGATAACAAAGTCTAAAGACTAATCCATCACCCCACGAGATAAAAACACCTCTTGGCTTCCTCTAGACCTCATCTGAGACCCTAGATCGGCTAATTGAATCGTATCAGTATTTACACGTAAATAGCTATTACTTATATTTAGCACAACCAGAGATCTAATACTTGGTCCGATCCCCATACTCGCACCGTTTATTGTTTGGATTTGTGTTTAGTGTTGGCTTTGTGTTATTAGTGCTCTAAGCACTGATTTACATATTTCTACATTTCACGCTTGTTCAGATAGTCAGTGTTTCACTGGTTCAGGCAAGAATGAGCCCAACTGGCAACTCTGGACCCTCCTTTCCAGCGCCATCTGGAGGGCAACCCCCAGATGGTGGTGGAGGAGACGGTGGAGGAGGAGGAGGTGGTGGAAGTGGCGGAAGACCGGTTCCGGGGCCTCCCTCTAACAGTGCGTCCGGATCAGGCTCTGGTAATAATGGAGGAGCTGGGTCTGGCCCTGGATCAGGAGGAGCAGGTGGCCCTCCTGGCCCACCGGGGCCAGGGCACGGAGGAGGAGGAGGAGGCCCAGGCCCTGGCGGACATGGTCCTCCTGGTCCTCGTGGTCTGCCAGGTCCACAAGGACCACCCAGGCCCGCAGGGCCACCGGGAGATGCAGGACCTCCCAGGCCACCTGGAGGTGCAGGGGGAAGCAACACTCCCAGGCTAGGCCCAAATGGTCTGCTGATTCCAACAATCGATGCTAAACTGAAACTGTGAGACCTGCCTACATGGGATGGGGACTTTGACACTGCCATTCAGTATTTCTGGAACGTAGCCCAGAAGGCGCATTTAGGAGGAGCTACCCCGCAGCTGTTAGGGTGCTGGCTGGGGATGCGCTTAGAAGAAGGGTCCCCTGTCCAAGTATGGTACACAGGATTACCGGGAGCGGAGCAGACACAAATGCGTGCACATTGGATTCTTTACCTTCAAGGCATCCAAGATAATTACTTAGGTCAGAAATAGCAACAGAAAATGAATCGTGTCTACGAGATGCAACGATTCTGTCAGAAGGGACATGAGAACGAAACACTGCAAGCTTACGTTTCTCGGAGGATTGTGTATGTGTGTATGCTCATTCAGACGGACAACGGAGGCCCAGGAGAGGTCTACCACGTTATGGAGAAGGCGCCCATCTCCTGGGGCCCAATTCTGGTCTTAGAGAATATTATCTCAACCATGACGTTGTATACCAAAGTAACTGAACATTCGGAAGCTTTGGTAAATGCCTGGAGCTCTGAAGGGACGCACTCACGAGAAGCAAAAGCCTTGACACTGGATAGACTGCCCGCTATGCTGAAAGCACTGGGATATTATCCAGATTGCTCGCGGATCCCGAAGCAGACTCACCTGGCCATGGGAAGTGAAGATCGGGCTGAGGAACCTGAGAGCGGGGAAGAAGTTGGAGGGATGGAAGATGAAGTGCTGAAACAAATATACAGTATGCTCAAGGAACGTAAACGCCTGCCGCCTCCGGGTGGATATCCTTTTCCGAAAAACGATCATGTAGTCACTAAGTTGGTAAAATTGCCTCCGGGTCCCTGCCACTTATGCGGAAGTGAAAAGCATTGGAACTGGGAGTGTCCCAACTACGTGATCTATTTGGAGGCGATGAGGAGGAACACCAGCTTAGCAGCCGTCATGGAACCATCCGAGGAGGAACGGATGTACCAAAGCGCCTTCTCAGTGCTCTTGAATCAAACAATATCCAACTCCAAAGTCGACTTCAGTGGGATGAAGGGTTCATTTTTTGAGCAGGCAGCCTCAGAAACGCTTGTCTCGGGGCGTAAGACCACTGCCAACGTTGAGGAGCGAGAGTCTACGGTTTTCCCCGCTGGGTGGGTATCGGAGGCCTCGGTGACTGAAACTCCTTTAGCGAAAATGGGAACAAGTCACGAAAAATCGGAGAAACTCACAGGTTCAGGCTACTCATTACAGGACAACACCACAGAAGAGCTGACACGCACGGTTGAAAAACACCGAGGAGTGGAGATGGAAGAAGTCAAAGATGAGGATGTACAGGAGAGGGCTGACAAGCCTAAATCAGTGCACGGTCTGATTGAAAGTGTGGAGGAAACAAAGAAGCCGGTGTCTGAGGAAGAGGATGTCCCTAAGGCAAAGGGTTGGGAAAGCTTAAGAAGAGCTCGAGAGTCGAAGAAGTTCAGTAGAATGGTGGAAGAATTCTGGTTGAACGATGGCTGATTGTTCTCGAGAGCGGAATGGGAAAGAGATGAGGAGAACGGCTACAGCAGTGAGGAAGAAAAAATGGAGCAGATATTTGAAAAGGAAAGCTATGCGACTTCCCAAGACACGTCCACGGAAGGAGCCGAGCCAGGAAATCATGAACAAACATCGGCTACTCCTCCTCCGGGCCCATTCGTTCCAATTCGCCTCAATAAATGTCGTTCATCTAAGCCAGGCATGTCCGCCTTAGGCACTTCTGTTCTCTCTATGAAGGGATCAGTGGGGAAACCAGATGGTCCTATCATTGATTTGAGAGTTGATACTTGCGCTGATGTCACTCTTATATCGGAAGACCTCTACAAGTCTCTCCCAGGCTTGCCCCCTCTGCAACCGGGCTTACCGATGAGGAGTCCGGAATTCAAGGTTACACAACAATCCCTATATTCATATTAAGTGAGACAGGGATATTGCTGGAGTTGGAAGCTGAAGCCTATGTTGTGCCGGGAATGAGCGTTCCTATACTCCTGAGTGTGGATTATCAACTCAACTATGAGATAGCCCTGACTTGCAATGTGGAAGTTGGATCCAAACTGCACTTCCAGAACTGGGAGAATGCTGTGCGCGCTCAGAGAGTAGCGCGGACCAAGGATCTAAACCGAATTCTGTTTAGTAATCAGATTCCAGATAAGCATGTTTGAGCAAAAGTTCACTGAGCTAAGTTGGTCAAGGAGAAAAGGCGGAAAGCCAAGTTTGGATCTGAGAAGCTAATAGTCAGAGCGGCTTATGATCATAAATTGTGCCCACATGAGTGCCGTTCCATTCTCTTGGAGGGGTATTTCGACGAGGACAAGGAGTGGCTCGTAGAGAAAAATTTGTTGGCTAATGCAAATGATTCTTTCTCCGCAGTTTCCAATACCCTTATATCGTCCACAAGCCCGTGGGTTGGGGTAGCCCACCCGGATGCTCTGTCGGGAGCCGCAAGGGAATCGGCTGCGATGAGCTGAAAAGAGATGGAATGGTCTGTGTCTACTGCCGAAACTGGCCCAATAGGCCTAATGTCTGTGCCTAACAATGCCAAACACGCTACCGCATCTGCCCCCCTCCTCCAGGCAACATCCTCGTTGCCTGCTGCGCCGCCTTCCTTGACCTCAACCTCTCCCCAATCGACTCCCCTACCGCCTCCTCTTCATCGGCCTCTTCTTCAGCTTCTTTGTTGCTTCTGTTCTTCAATCTTCGTGCCTCCGTGTCGCGTGCGGCGCCCTCTTCTTCTCGGCTCGGCTCTGGTAACAGCTCTTCCTCTGGCGACCTCCCTGCCACTTCCGCTGCCTTCCAGGATGCTTCATGTGCCTCCAACGATGACCCCTTCGTCGCCTTCAGCAGTCGCAGACGTCTTGAGTTATACTCGCCATCCAGTTCCTGTCCGTAAATAGTCTCAATGATATAGGAGTTCAATAGACGCTCCTTGACTCTGAATGCGCCTGACCACTCCGGTAGGATCTTCTTCGAGGTGAGGAAGGTTTTCTTGTACTTCGGGTCGAGGACTTGGACCAAATCCCCGGGCGCGAAGACCACCTCGCCGGCCTTGGAGTCCAGCACGCAGCAATCAAACACCGCCTTCTGCACTGCTCCGTGCTTCACCACGCGTGCGTAACCGTCGAATCACTGCTGACCGGCATATGCCTGCTGTATGTCAATGTCGTCCAGCGTGATCTCAGCCGACGCTGTCTCCATGCCGGTCTCCGCGGTGTTTATGACCATGGCAAAGAACAGTTCGTTTGGTGTGTGGTCCAGGGCTCTGAGAATACGGTTGTTCAGTAAGAAGATTGCGGTGTCAAAATGATCTGGCCAATTCGCAGGGAGGTGCTCCCATTTTTCGAATTCCTTCCACCCTTCTTCCCCTAGGTCTGGCGCGCACAACCGCTTCAATATCCCAAGGAGGATTTTGTTCGTACCCTCCACCAACCCGTTAACCCACGGTGAATACTTCGCCACCACATGTGTTTTGACGCCAAACGCTTTGCAAGTGCGCCGGACTTCCTCATTGTCGAAGTGGCTTCCTCCGTCGGTTTGAAACGTTTCCCACGGTGCGTACCCGTTGAATAGCATGTTGAGCGCGCTCTTCGTCGTTACCGTTGACCCATGAGTTTTATACTTGAATCCGAATACTCGCTGCGACAACATATCCAGATACAAACCGACTTCTTTGTAGCTGCCCTTCCCCTTTGGCATCGCCAAGTAGTCGCCCACCAGCAATTTGAACAGGTGTCGGCATGTGATAGGCTGGAGCAGCGCATGCAGGTGTGCGGAACCGAAATTCAGGCACTCCCCACAATTCTGTATGACATCCATTATGATTTTGTCGAGAGTAGGCGTTTTGAATCTGTCGGTGAGTTTCAGTTTCATGGAATCACGGCCAAGGTGGCCCCCTTCGCGATGCTCTCTCTCCGTGCGCGCGCTTTTCGCGACTTTCCACCACCAACGTGCCACAACTTCCCTCCCTTGATCATGTATTCCCTTGCGCGGTGTTTCACACAACATATTGCTTTCTCATCCCCCCCCTTTGCAATCGTTTCCAGCGCCTCAACCGCCTGCAAAAAGACCAGTACGTCAGCAAATCGGCTCTTCAATGCTGGAATGTCTCCCGCGTCTTCCACCGTGTACAGGTCGAACACCAGCCCGCTCCCAGCGAACTAGTCACATTCGACTGACCACCCGCTTCCATCCTCTTCTGTCCGAGGCACATTAGTGTACTTCCGACTCAGTGCGTCCCCCACGAAGTTGACCGCCCCTGGCAGATGGCGAATCTCGCGGATATCATGGCCCATAACCGCCTCCAGCTATCGTGCGTGTGTCGTTGACAGATTAGTGTTCATCACTGTGTCCCAGAGGGCTTGACAATCTGTCTCGATTTCGATGGGGAAGCCATAGGTAAGGCTTGTAGCGTTCCTCTGCGAGTGAGGTCTGCTTCGATGCAAATCCTATGGGGTGTAAGCGGCTCACAGTCTTGCCCTCCGTCGATACCGTGTCGAATTGCTGACATAGCATTCCCCCGAAGCCTTCTTTTGACCCGTCCGTTGTCACGATGAACGGCCGTCCGTCAAACATTGGCCCTTTCAACACCGGCTCCGACGTCAGCGCCGCCTTTAGTGCCACAAACACTGTCCTCTCCTTCGCGCCCCAATGCCTCCGCAAGTCCACTGCCCGCATTCATCTCCTCCACTCCCCTTTTGATCCTGCTCCTCCCACTTTTGCCATCTGTTCTAAATCTGTCAGCGGCCGCGCGACCCGCGCGTAGTTTTTTATTAGTCCATGGAAATGCCCGCAAAGGCCCAAGAACGACTTGAGGTTAAGCAAATCGTGCGGCGTGTCCCAGTCGACAATGGCCGTGAGCTTCGTGAGGTCCGGCTTGATTCCGTCCGGTCCGACCCAATTCCCTGCAAATGTTGCTTCAGTCATAAAAAATTGCATCTTTGTCGCGGAGAGCGACGGCTTGTGCTCCCGAACGCGCAGGAAAACCGTGCGCATGTCAGCCATTTTTGCTTCGAAATCATCGCCGGCCATCCCACCATCATCCACGAACAACTGCACCTTCGTTCCCACCAAATCCCCAAGTGCTCCGCCTGTTGTCTTCGAAAACGTAGAAGGTGCGCCTGTCAAACCCATCAGCATTTTGCAATACATGAAGAAGCCGCGGCCTTCCACGTGAAAGCAGAGGTACGGGCGAATCTTGTCCGCCGTCGCGCAAGCGTAAAAGCCCTTGGCGAAATCGAATACGCTGATCCAGCAGTGACCCGAAAGCAGACCTTGTATGTGCTGAATGTCACCCTGCGGCATTGTGGCCACCTTGGTTTTGCCGTTGAGCTCACGGTAGTCATGGCAGACGTGCCATGACGGTTTCAGCGGGTCATCCGTCTCGTGCGTAGCTGCTGGTCGCTGGGGCAACACTGGGGGCATGATGTGATCTGCCAGCCCGGCAGATGTGCGGCAGATGGCGGGCAGATACAAAAACCGCCCGACAAATGCCCATTATCTGCCGCGCCGGCAGATATTGGGCAGATATCAAATCTACCCGATATCTGACCGGCCTGCAGATAATGGGCAGATAACGGGCAGATTTGATATCTCCCGCCTATCTGCACATTATCTGCCCACCGGGCAGATTTTGAGATGTCAGACTGCCTCGAGGCAAGACTTGCTGAAAAAGGCTATAAAGACAAGCAGCTGACCTTTACGGGACCCCCTTGACCCAAAGCAGTCAAGGCGATGCAGCGCACCAATGTTTCGCATTTCACATGGGGTGAACAGCGTGCAAAAAAGAAAGCCTTCACTGTCAGGTCAAAGTTGCAGACTGCACGGACAACCGAGTTCCACATGCACACTTGGTGGGGGTCGCATGATCTGCAAGTAACCGACATCATATTTTTCTAAGGGCAAGCAACAGTGAGTTCACACCTCCAGCACCGCATGTTGCGCCAGACACGAATTCGCGCGTGCGGAACGGGCGCAGCTGTGAAGGCTCGGCACGCGTGGAAGGGATCAGTGGGGTGTCGTGAGTGCGACGGCAGGACAGTGCACGGCTGCATTGTCGCTGGTGTATGCACCAGTCAGCAGAATGGTCGCTATGGATTGCGCGCGCATGGAGAACAGCGCTTAACGCTTGTGGTGAGGGCGAAGCAAACAAACCAGGAAAGATGTGCACCTAAAAAGGAAAAGGAAAGCCGCTGCGCGCTTGCGGCCATCACGGATCACCTAGCCAGCAGATTGGCGGAGTTCGTTGGTGGCCCAGGCGGCATTCTGTTGTTGGTCACCAGCACGGTGGTGAGCGCAGTGAGCACAGGACGGCGATACCGAGGTCTCGGCCGTGTCACCAACGACTGCGAGTTCGTGGTGAAGGAAGTCAGCGGGCATGGAAATAAAAAGAAAAAAAGCCTAAGAGTCACCTCAACACCTAATCCGAGAGTCGGGGCACGGGAGGCGCTTGCGAAGAGGGAGGGCGCAGCTGGCAGATGTGCAACACACACGAGACCAGAGGGGCGGGACGCGCGCGACGGCGCAGTATGCACAGGAGTGATGAGTGCGGCGCTGGACCGCGTCGTCGGTGGCGCGCACGTTTTCTTCGCAGACATAATTTGGCGGTGGTAAATTGAGGGCACCTCGAGCGCCACGCACTCACGCAGAAGAAGGTTCAGAGAGGTCGATGGTGCGCACCACCGCGGCAGTTGATGATGCCAGCGAGGAGCTGGCAGCATTGGGCAGCGTGCTGCTTGCTCACGTCGATGATCTTCGGTGCGAGCTTGAGCTGCTCACTGTCGTCGGTGGGGCGGTCGCGGGCGGGGAGGGCAAGGGCGGAGGTATGTATATATAGTCATCGTAGCCGCATAACAGAAACCAGTGGACGTGCTGTCGAGCAGCTCCTGGACGTACTCCGTGGCGTGGGAGGACGAAGAGACCCGGGTACGAGTCTTGCAACACGTTGAGGATGTGCTTGGCCCTCTTCAGCGCCTGTTTTGCGTGGCGACAAACAAACGATGGCATCCGAGACCTTGCACGTGCCAAGTCTCCACTTCTGTGGCTATGCTAGTAGCTACAGAGATGCAGCTTTTGAGTCACACGGGCTAAAAAAAAAGCGGGGGCTGCTCGCCGCATAGCCGTGACGTTGAAGACTTTGCTCTCTTCGCGGACATGGGCGCCACGCGCGCAGTAGTGAAGAGGGTGGGCGGGGTGGGGATACTTCCAGTGAGTGCAGCGGGGATCATCTTGTGTTAACGAGCGGAGTGCGGTGATGCGAGGACACCGGTGGACGCAACTGCGCTTGCATGCCTGTAGAGTGTGGAATGCAGTCTGAGGTAAAAGGATGTCAAAAAAACGAACAAAGGGGGCAATAAAAAGTAAAAAAAAAGGACACACTGATAACACAAACTATCAACTCCAGCTCCCACACATTCAAGCTCAAGTTTCAGACGGCCGGACTCGGACGGGGGCTTGGGAAGGCGTTGGGGGCAACGATGGAAGGGAAAAACAGGCAGCTTGATGGCGACGGTACATTCAGCCCGGCGACCAACATGATCATCGACAGCCTCGGCGAGGGATTGGCGCAGTGAGAGGGTACTCAGGCACGGGTCTGGTTAGTGTGACGTGAGGTGACCCTGGGTGCCAGGAAGTCAGAGAAAAAGGGCAGTAGGTAGGAAGGCACATACCATGGACTCGGAGGCGATCGAGGGAGGGTACAGCGATGCCCAGCGGTCAGTGGTTTCTTCGCGAGGTTGGGGTGTGCACATTTGGTGCATAGGCTTGCGTTGTCGGTGGTGCCCGCGGCGAGGGGTGATGTGCTTGTTGTACTAATAATACCAATACTAAATCAGAAAGGAAAGAAAAAAAGCACTAAGATACCCAAAGGAAAAAAGACGCTGGGAAGCCGCTCGTCGCTCGACGTGTTCGCGGGCAGTGCACAAATCTGCCGAACTGACAGGCACGCGCGGGCGAGCACGGTCGGCGAAGATTGTTGAGAATGTGGTGCGGGCGGAGTTATTGCCAAGTGCCAAGTGTGCCATCCGGTCTTGCCTCAGCGCAGGGATCTTGCTCAGTCACGTACCGAGCTGTTTCGCTTGGCCGCGACCGTCTGGATTTGTATGCGACCAGCTTTCGGAATGAGATCTCGGTGGAATATCATACCGATCTAGAGCGGCCAGGTACCTCGGATTCAAAGCATTGCGGGCAACACTATCAACCATCCGTCAATGTGCAGAGAGGAGAGAAGGAAAGATTTTGCCACGGCGTCGGGCTTGCCGCATTGTTTGGTTCTCATAGATGACACCTTCCAAATCAAACAGCCGCACTCTTCCTCTTTTAGAAATTTGAGTCCTTCGTCTAATCTAAGTACTCCAGCACTCACCTCTTTATTCGTCCTTGGTTTCCGCATCGTTGCACTGAGGTTTTACGCCTCCCCCTTCGCTCAAATCCCTGGCCTTCCCTTTTTCACGGCTCTGCAAAGCCTCGGAGATGTATTCGACTTTCAAGCTCTGACTCCGCATTCGGGATTTTACCTGTGGACTCTTGACCATATTCGGAAGGGGACGCTCTCTCTCAAGTTCGCGCCTTGAATATTGCACGTAGAAGAGCCGGTCTGCTGGAGTATCAGAGGCTCAAGAAGGCGCAACATTGACAGCAAGATCGCGAAGCGGAAGCACGAGTATTATCTCATGGAGCAGCTGAAGTGGATCATGTAGCTCGGGATGGAGTCGGCTGGGAAAGACCGCCTGCTTGAGCCCGTGGCAGCGCTCCGCATGCCCGAGGCCGTGCGCAAGGTGCTTGACAAAAAGCTGAGCAAGCTCATTGGGCTCGAACTCGCCGCATCCGAGGCGAACGTGACGTGCAACTACCTCGAGTGGCTCACCCAAGTTTGTTTTCCTACTCTCTCACTAACGTCACGGCGTGTGTAGACCCTTTGGGAGCAGCACTCATGCGAGAATTTCCACGCGCTCCATGGCCACGAATCTACAAGTTGACATTATCAAAGTCCGTCCGTACGTCCGCGACCCGGCTCTGCTCCGTCGTGTCCGATCCATGTGTGTTTCCTTCCTCTTCCTTGTTCGCTGTCTGACGGTTGTTCTGCAGGTCAGCGCACTCTGCAACGGCATCGACAGCGGCACGGTGTCGCCCTTTGTCGTCTTCAATTCTGCCGACAACACGGACAAGAACGCATAATACCACGACTTCCGCTTCTTCACCAACGTCTCCGCAGCCTGACTGGTTCTTTGAGAGAAATTGCGCCCGACCACGCACCGTACGTGCCCCTCCTGCAGCGCGCGCTCAGCCGCCTGCTCAGCCAGCTCGTGCAGTTGTATGCCTCCGTGTGTAGTGCGTTCGTCACGGAGCTCGTCGCCCCCTGCGCATGCTGCCGAAGAAGACGCCGGCAAGGGTGTGTTCGAGCCGGAGCAGGTCAAGAGCTACATCATGGGCTACGGGTCGCGTGGCTAGTTGAGCGTGCGCTGCGGCCACGCGGCCGGGAGCACCGTGCCCGTCGGCGACGGGTTTGGTGACCCGCTTAACGAGGCGCGCCTGCCCGTGAGTGTGAGGGCGCCGTGGCGTCGCGGAGCTCGTTCACATGCGGCTCGGGAGCGTCGCGCGCGGTCTACTCGCACCCCCTACCACAGGAGCAAGAGAATTTTGCGGTACTGGACGGCGGTGCAGACGGAGCGCAAGACGTTACAGCTGCTGGCGGCGCGCCCACCGACGAGGGCGACCTCAATGCAACGACCTCCATCGTGCATGACCACAACACCATATCGCTGGAAGAACGAATCTTACTTGCAACCGCCTTGAATACTACAACCCGGAGAAACAATATGGAGGGAACAAGGTCTCGACTAAGTAGATATGAAAAGGGCGAGGGGGTCTGAGAGAGCCCACAAATTGTACGCCGGCGAATGGAGACGTAACGCGCGGACGGAAGCGGAATATCGAGACACTGGGTACATGCTGGCAATGGCACACCCGGTCCACAAGAAAATCAGACGAAGAACCTCGCCGAATGAAACAGGACTCGCAACAAGGAGCTACAAGGAGTTTGAGTGAACGTACACAATTCCTTGTTGGTTGAAGGCACAATAATACCCAGTGGGTGAGGATCCAGTTCGTTGGTGATGCAGCCACCAGCTCAGAACCTCCGTTTTCAAGTTCCATACCGTGGTGCACAGCCGCGCACCGCGCGGACGTTTTCGTCGTCCGAAAGCACTGTTTTGCCCGCGTCGTACTCGTAAGAGGTACCGTTCTGTGTCCGGTGCATTTTATCCATGAAATCAAGGACATTTTTTGACTGCCCTCCTCGCGTCAAATTCGAGCCTCTCTTCACCGCCGCCACCTGACCCGCCGCGCCGCGCTGTCACATTCGGTTCTAAGCGCCACTTCCTCGTCCTCCGTGACTGCACGCGGTTTGCGTAAATCAAAAGCTGAACATCTATTGAAGATCAGCATTGGAGAACCAAAAAAAAATGAAGTATTTGACAAGAGATGCCGAGCATTCAAACAGAGAAACCCACAATAAACACATCATAGCATAGCAAGAGAGAGACTCACGAGAAGAGCAAGAAAGACGTGTTGCACTGAAAGAAAACATGTCACTGGGTGAATTTCATTAAAGGTACTATATGTATGTATGGCGTTCACTTTGCTAACTTGGTGAATTTAATAAATCGCGTACATTTTTTGGCGCGATACTCGTGCTCGTGGCAGATACTGATACTGATACTAAATATAATGTAATATTTCACGTGATTTTGACGCGTCGATTCTGAGCCGAAACATCCAACAACAAAGATGCTCAGCTGGTTGCTTTGCCTCAGAAACAATTATTGGCAGACAGCCAAGGTGTCCATACATTATATCAGGCCAGTAATTCACAGGTTTGTTATGCTGTGACACCTATATAGAATCAATAATCTCAGATAGGGGCTTGATACGCTACAGACTTGAAAAAAATGGCCAGGACTTTCAAGGACACAAAATATGGTAATTTCAATTCCCTTGGATCCATTTTCATGTTCCACAAGGTTAATTTATTTTTCTGTTGGCAGAATCCCAACAAAAGGTACTGAATGATATATCAGTGTTGTCTGGGAGTGCTGCAGGCCTAAAAAAAATGAGGATTACATGAGAGGAAACCCTATAAGGTCAGGTAACATTTCTTTGGTGGAAAGGTTTGGCAGAACTCTCAAGTTCAGTTTGCATTGACATCATAAGTATGAATCCCAGATGGTTCTGGTGGTGCTACAGGCAGGGGGAAAAAAGCTTTCTTTATGTGAAGGGCATGGATTTCCAAGAACCCACTGTTACCTTCAAGTTCCTTCAGTGATACTTCGAGGGTAGAGTAGCATTGATTTATTTAGTCCACAAGGAACTTGGTTTGAGAGCGCCGCAGGCTGAAAAAAATTCTTTCCACATTGGAATGGTCAGTTTTGAATACCGAGATTCTAATCAATCCCACCTGTAGGGTAAATAAGCTATGAGAAGGTAACAGAGATGATATACCCAGGAAATTCACGTGGGATCCAGAAAACCCAAGAAGTGTAGATGCTTTACAGGGACAGTTGATAGGGTTGTCGAAATGAGGACTGGGGAGATTGGAATCCAATACTCCAGGGTCATTTGGAAGATAATGAAGAGACAGTGAGGTGGAAAAGAAAGAAAAGCCAAAATAAGAGAGCAGCGGGGATTGAACTCGGGCAAGAAAAAAAAGCAAGTAACACACTAACCAACTGAGCCAAACCAGCGATGCAAGGACACTCAAAGTCACCCGATTCAGTAGCTACCCGCATTGGGAATATTTATTATAATTTTTATTTTTTGACCACAGACATCAGTATTGGGCCACATTTTTGATTTCACGCACACTTTTTTCGATTCGGGCACGTTTTCGCACTTTTCACGCATGCTTTTTTGTTCTCTCGTGCGCACCTTTTTCGGCCGTCTTTCGCACAATATTTATCTCCTGCGCGACCCATGATCAATATAATTGGGATAGGATAATTTTTTTCGGGTCGGAGTCCCACACCGGTTTGAACATTGTGCGTAACAGCATTTCCTCCTGGACAAATCTCCCCGGCAGCAACTGGCCATAACCAGCAACCCAAGCGGATGATCTTGGAATGCTTCTGCAGACTAAGATTCATTATCCCAAACGCTCCAAAAAAAAATAATACCTCCTGCCATCAAGACGGCGCAGCCGTGGGCGCGCAGATTCGGGGACCTTGGCGCAGTCGTGGAGGTGCGAGCAAGGCTATGAAAGATGCGGTCCGTAAGTTAGATTGAGCCAATCGGTCAAGATTCCAGTCAATTGGACTTACATCCAGAAAATCTCGACGCAAAAACATCCGTGTGTGGACTCGCCATTCCTCGCATCGCCGGCGCCTTTAATACACATTGGTATAACATCCCGACGATCCAGATGGTGAGTGAAATCAAGTGAATGGATGAATATTTCAAAAAACTCGACTTACATTTGTTTTCGTCCTAATCTGGAATAGCTCCCGGCAAAGACATCGGCGTAAGCGCTCGTCTTTGCTCGGAGCGACGACGCCTTCAATCCACGTCAGGAGGACGTCCTGACGATCCAGATTGTGAGTGAGATCAGGTCATTCGGCTAATATCTGAATGAATTTGACTCACATTTGTACTCGGCCCAATTAGGAAAACCTCGTCGATAAAACATCGATGTGCGAACTCGCTTTTGCTCGGAGCGCCTGCACCTTTAATACATCAGGATAACATCCTAAAGTTCGAAATGGTGAATGAGCCTCGGACAATCAGTTGAGATTTGAACTTGAATGACTTTGATTCACATTTGTATTCGGCCCAATTGGGAAGACCTCGCCAATAAAACATGGACGTGTAGGCTCGTCTTTGCTGAGCGCCGGGGCCTTTAATACACAACAGGAGGGCATCCTAATGATCCAGATGGTGAGCTAATGGACCGGAGAAGAATCCGATCCGAATGCAGCGACGAAGAGCATGACGCGTATAAAGTGTGTTGGCATTGACCAAGGTGCGATGGCCGTTTGGGACAAGTCTATATCGCGATTAGCTCGAATCGCAAGCGACAAAACGCGACTTACATGCTGTCGTTATTGTAGATGAAGTCCGATGGCATCAAAGTGATGAACTGCTTGTGAACATGCTGGTCCTCCTTTAGGGTCGTTCAAGTAGAACCTATTTTGGGGCCCGTTAGTTGGAGACTATCTATCGACTATTGTGCTCACCAGAATTGATTGAAGTTCATGGGTGCGACTTTGAGAATGAACCAGGGACGCATTGTACTCGCACGACGGCACGCCAATGAAACGCGTGGCCAGGTCTCGACTGATTCCGAAAGGCAACATCTTGAGTTCCGGATCTGGATGCAGGGTTACCGCCTGCTCTTTCTGGAGTTTCTTCCATATTGGCAAGGCGCTTGCGGTGGGGAAAAGGGTCTCAGGGGTGCGGGTGATTTGACTGCGAGCTCAGCCTGCAAACTCCGCGTGGATTGGGGGATCGAGTTGGCGAATCGGCTGGGAATCGAGGACTCTATCGTCTGTATGAATTGTAGTACTTTTTCAAAGATGAACGCAGGATAGGGACTCGCGGAGATCTTTGCCGTCCCGCAGAACAACAGACGCCCCGAGTTCGTCGGTCGCCAAATCATCCCGAGCCTTACAAAAAACGTGTCAGCAAAGGTATTTGACAATATTTGATTATTCTTCTGCTGGTTTCTCCGCAGAGGCCTAGGTCAGATCCTTTAAGCACAGAAACGGGCAGGAAAATTGTCAGAGAGAGAAAAAGAAAACAACTCACGAAAAAGGACGAGAAGAAATACGTGTGTCGCGCTGAAAGAAAACGGAGAAAACACGTTCCGCACGATGTGCTGGTCCAGAGTCCGGACCGACTCTTTCGCAACTTTTGCACAACTTTTGCCCACTTTTGCACATTTTCGCACACTTTCGCAACAATACGGATGAATGCGCGAGACTTGAGTAGCTTGAGAGTATTGCTTGAGTGAGACTCAGAGAATCGGTTGATATTTGAATGAATCCGACTCACGATTGTATTCGGCCCAATTAGAAAAAACCTTGTCGATAAAACATCGACGTGCGGACTTGTCTTTGCTCGGAGCGCCGAGGCCTTTAATACACATAAGGATAACATCGTAAGGTTCGAGATGGTGAGCGAGACTCAGACAATCAGTTGAGATTTGAATGAATGTGAGTCACGTTTGTATTCGGTCCAATTGGGAAGACCTCGCCGATAAAACATGGACGTGTGGGCTCGTCTTTGCTCAGAGCGCCGGGGCCTTTAATACACAACGGGAGGGCATCCTAATAATCCAGATGGTGTGTGTGAAATCAAGTCAATCGATGAATATTTGAATGCATTCAACTTACTTTCGTATTCACCCAATTAGGAAACTTTTGCCAATAAAACATGGACATGCGGACTCGTCTTTGCTCGGAGCGTCGGGGACACGTCAGGGGAACATTCTGAAGGTCCGGATTGTGAGCTAAATCAAGTCAATTGGCGAATATTTGAATGAATGGGACTTACTTTCATATTCGTCCCAATTAGGAAAACCTCGCCAATAAAACCTCGCCGTGCGGACTCGTCTTTGTTCGGAGCACCCCGGCCTTTAATAAACGACGGGAGGGCATCCTAAAGATCCAGGCGGTGAGTTATTTTGTCCAAATCGGTCAATACTTGAATGAATTCGACTTACTTTTGTATTCACCCAATTAGGACAACCCTCATCGATAAAACATCGACGTGTGTGTGGACTTGTCTTTGCTCGGCGCGTCAGTGTCTTCAATACACGTCAGTGAAACGTTCTGACAGTCCAGATGGTGAGTTATTTTGTCCAAATCGGCCAATATCTGAATGAATTCGGCTTACATTTGTATTCGTCCCAACTGGGAAAACCTCGCTGATAAAACATCGACGTGCACACTCGTCTTTGCTCGGAGCATTGGAGCCTTTATAACGCATCAGGAAAACGTTCTGAAGGTCCAGCTGGTGAGTTAAATTATCAATCGGCCAATATTTGAATGAATATGACTTACTTTTCGGTCCCAGTGCAGAATGCTTCCACCAATAAAATGTCGAAGCTTAAAAGCCCAGAATTCCAAGGCAAGAGGCAATGAATGCTCAAGAGCCACTGGAAGGTAGCACAGGGTGTTGGTGCATTGGAGAGTAACAAACGTGTCGCGTTGATCAACACGTGATCACTTCACTTTCTCTTGTCACCGCGTTTCTCGTCGCGTTGCCACATGCCATCGCCCGCCGCTTCGTCTTACCATCAAATGAGGCCTCATTGTCCCAAGCAGCTGTGTTTGGTTTCGTTGAGCTTCCCCAGGTGTATGCTGCTCAAAGCTCCCTGTTTGAGGTCTCGCGTCCCAGATCATGCTACCATTTCCCCAACCAATTTTGCAAACAAACAAGGCCGACAATGCGACTTTGGTGCTACTTAATAGGCAAAGGTCGAGGAACTGCATGAACAAGTCTATCAACCACCATGATCAATAAGTAAGTGATTTGTTAGAAAACGCTGGTCACGGTCTCACAGGTTGCGGGCGTGAATGAGGCCAACAACGAAGGGGCCACCTTTCTCTGGTGCCGATATGTGCTGGTCAAGCGCGGGACTGGCGCTGGTGCTACACGACTACCGCAATTCATTCGTGCAGCCGATCCAAAGGAGCCACTCACGAGTCCAAACCAAAATCTGGATTGAAAAGTTCGTGCAAGCCCGCGACGAATACAAGTGAACGGCACCAACAATCCCAATGTGCCCTTCTCGGCAGGCGCCACGCCCTTCTCTTCCTCTCTCATCCCTGTCCCCATCCCCGCCTCGGACATAATCGGTTCGCCTCTGGGACCGAATCCGGTTTCACCAACGCGTATGTTCAATAACGGGGTGTCCCTGTCGCTTTCGTTTCAGTACAGGTGCGTTTTATTACTCTCTCGTAGATTTTCCGAGTCCAACAATAATACAGCCAATGGATTTCTATTTGAATCCCTGTATCGATGTGCCACCAAGTCATTCTCCGAGTCGAGCACTGTTGCGGGCTTTGGATCTCAATGTCGCAGTATACCTCCATGTGGAGTCCTCAGCCACCGAAATTATTATTAACAGAACTGGAACTGCTTACGCCAATGTGCGAGCGCTGAAGGAGATCCATTTGGTTTTAAAAACTGTTCAAGAGTTGGCTGCTCTGGCCACGCTAGATGGGCTGGATACTCGTGATTGGTCTTCACAAACGGTGCGGTTATGCGACCCCTATGTTTCGCCGTTGCTAATGTCCGCCTAGGTCTCGATCAATTTAGCCTTGACGACTCTTGGCTACGTAGGCAGTTACCTGGGTTCTTTTAGAGCTTTCGAGAGCGGCATTCACCACCGTGTGCACCTCGCCCAGCTTCAGTGTGAACAGGACATACCACGTATCGAACAACTTGCAATGGTTCTCCGGCAGTCTATATTACTGGTAAATCACCTCTTAGTCGTCTGATACAGGATACCGATAGCCTCCCAGGTCGCCGCGTGTTTTGTTTCAAGCTTCGATGATCCCCTCCCTGTGTCAGACCCATTGACAAGGACATCCGGAATTCTCTAAACCAAACTCTCGTGTTTGTTGAGCGCACGAAAAGCCGGCCTTTCATGCATGCCGTTCAAAACCATCTTTGCCCGCACCTCCAGCGCTTTACTTCCCAGCGACATTCTCGCCAACGTAGCATCGCAGATCTCAGTTCTTGTTGGATCGCCCTCAGCTGTACCATCTTCGATCTCTTCGTTCCCGATGCCCCTGTGGATCCTGCAGCTATTCAAAACTGTGCAACAGGGTTTTGGAAGCAGCAGGAATCGCTGTTGAGAGAGCAGATTATCCTGCACTCACATGCGGAGTATTTAACGACGGGTAATTTAGAGAACATCGTTATAGACTGCCTCCGGGAACAGTTGGAAGAAGTTCTAGGTCGACTACGGGTCATCCCTGCTCTTCCTCTGTGAGATAAATGTATCCCAGCTGCATATGTTCTGGTCCGAAGTTATCCAATTCTAAAATCAAACCATCTCGCCAGCCAAGATAGACGCGCTAATCTCCTTGCTCAGAAACTCCGAGGAAAAAAACAATATCCGTGCACGAGAAGATGTCTATAAGGCCGAAAAAGGCAATGTGTGTTCAGCACGAAAGACCGAGAATATAATTAAAACCGGAGTAAAGGCTGCGCTAGGTGCATGGGGAGGAATGAGAGAGAGTGGGATTGCACAAAATGGAATGAAAACGACAGGTATCGGGCGGCAGAGACACGAGCAAGGCAAAAGAAATGACGCCAACTGCTCGAGCTTCTCTGCTACTACCCGTGGACTGGAAGTGTCGATCGAGGCGAGGTAATTGAGCAGACCAGAGCGATATTCGGGCTTGTGAGTCGCCCACTGAAGGTATGAAGTCAACATACCTTCATAGTATACCTTGTTGGACAGGCACGGCACTCTTGAACAAGTTGAACCCGAAGTACAAGTCAATGATGAATGAATACGTGAATGACTGTGGTCAACATATCTTCAATTGCATTCAAGATGTTGAGTTCAGCTTGGAAGTAAAAGGTTCTGAGAAGTTGAATGAAGATTGGATATCTATGCGTCCTGTAGACGGCCAAATCAAAAATATAGAATACAAAATACGCCATACCTGGTTTTAAACGAACATAGTCTCCGTGTGTCAGAGAATGTATTGATGAAGGGAGGACGGACCTGACACCACTCGAGCATAGCCTCTAGCTCGGTGCTTGAAGGGTCGCATTGAACTAGTTGAGTGTCAGTGATACAAACACGTCAATTTGAAGGATCACTGAAGGTATAATAAATACTTTCGGGGAATTGAGCTTCAAGTGTGTTCGCAAAATCGTTGGCTCGCTCGGATCTAATGAATGAGTCAGTAACATCGATAAGATATACGAACAAGATCCACCTCTACCTGCCTTCGGAAATTCGGCCATTGCTTCGGTGCTTGAAGGAACTCAGGGTAGTCTGATACTGTAAATCAAGCCCGAGTCGGGACGAATGGAAGTAAGGTTGAATCGAAGACTTACCTGTAGTAGTCGAAGTTCAAATCCGGCCCATAGTCAAACAGGGATCTATCTGATGAGGGCAGAGCACATTTGTAGAGCGCGGTAGCAAGGGTCAAGCAGCGCAATTATGCATCGCCGTTGTTTGCCTCATCCGAGATCCTTCGTGATGAAACCGTGCTTCTATCTTCGGTCAGACCCATAAATTCTCGCGAGCATTTGCAGAAGATCTTGGTTGGACAGCGGACATGGTGGAAAAAGTGTAGAGAGGAAATGTATGGATGGTCCCTTTACCACGGAAGGCGCGGGCAACGAAACGAGGGCCGAGGAACAAATGTGATTGGGTCCGGAAGTCGGACCGGGTTCTCACCCATCACCTGCGGGCCTTGTTGTGCTGGGCACCTATTTCCTTGTAACTTTCGACACTCACGAGTCAAGACCAATTCACGAACAAATCTCATTCGACTCACAGGCCAACCGATCAATCTCATTGCCTCGACATGACGTGGGACACGGACACGGTCCCGCTCGAAGATATCAAGCCCGCAAAGCCCTCTTCTGCACATGGTCTGATTGCTTAAGCTTGTATCCCTTCATTAGGCTTCAGGCTTCTTCTCTGAGAGTGTACCTGCATCCAAGACTCATCGATACGTCAAGCATGGGTACAGTATTTTACCCCATCTTGTACTGCCTCGTCGGGTTTCTTTTCGGTCAGTTGTTTTTCTGTTTTTTTTTCTTCATGCCTTCCTGCTGACTTCTACACAGCGGGAACTCGTGCAGCCACGAGCCCGGAGATCATGTACGACATATGTGCAAGATCTTCCTCTTGTATATTTCTTCGAGTTGTGTGCAACGACTTCGCCACAACAATCACACAAGCACGCCGCGGCCGCCCAGTTTCCATCGTGTCATGACCCGACCATGTGGAGGTCAATATTGGTGTATGCCGCCGAGAGGCCTGTTCCGATGCATGTTTTGTTTTCCGATCTCGTTGAAATTGTTTTGACTGGGTCCGTCCAGTCCCGCCTCGCCCCGACTGCCCGCTGCCATTACGTGCGACAACACCGATATACGTAATGTCCTCGCCCTCAAGATTGTTCCGATGCCAAGCGCCACCTGATGCATTGCACGAGCACGTCCTCCCATTCGTGTGCATCCCACCCACCATGGCGCCGCTCTGCCTCATGGGCTTGCTTGTTCGACGTGATGCGCCTCGCCCATGGGATCCCGCGCCATTCGCACTGTACTGATGCGAGCCGCATACGCACCACTGTCACGGATCCGCTCTCGGCGTTGCGTGTGCCGCTGCTAGTGCTGGCTGCTCAACACCCTATACTTAGCGTGGGCACCACCAAGATACTGAAAATCCCTGTCCTCGCTCGCCAGTGTCATTTGCTGACGTGCCTGTCCGCTGGCAGTTCTGTGCGCCGCCCGCTACACCGCATCGGTCAAGCCACGCCCGGCAAATTTTCTTTCGGGTGAGGAGTGACTTGGGTTTTTTCTTTTCTCTTTCTGATTTCTGCCTCAGGGTGGGTGCTGTTGGCGACACAGCCACAAGCCTAGAGATCTTGCACGTGCAAGGTCTCTACTACTAGCCTAAGCTAGTACTACGTCCCACAAGGGCCCCCCGACGCTGGTCGTCATTCGCACCCGCCGTGCTTCTCGCCACAGGCTCCCAGAAGGGAATCTTACGGCACACACCGGGGGGGGGCTCGAGTCGAGCGTGCACCACCGTGCTGGCATTTCCTCACTTCGTCTGCGCGGGTGCTCTCCCTGCACTCCCCTGTAGTACTCAGCAGCGCATCAATGCCAGCCGCATTCGCACCGTGGCCACGGATCTGCATGCCACGTAGCGTGTGCTGCTGCTGGTGCTTGCGTTATTGCCCTCTGATAGCAAGCGCCCCATTTCACAGATGGGGGTTTCACCACATCCCCGACCAGTCTCAGCTGAAGACCTGTTAATTGTGTCCGTCATCCGTCCAGCTACGTCCCGATGTTATCTTCCTTATTTTCGGTGAGTGTCTTTACTCTTTACTGCTTTCGTGCTGACTTTTCACTCAGGGTGAGAGGTTGTTGGTGACACAGCCAGCGCAGAGATCTCGCATGTGCCTCTGTGCTACATCCACAAGCACGATTAGCCGTTGCGCGCACAATCCCCAGCCGCTGCCGCTCATCACCGACAACGCAAGCCAGCCCCGTGAAAAGACCCGCGCATGGCGCCCTCGCCCACGCCCCTGCCGTCCTGCTTCCATGCGTCAGAACCAACCACTCGCCAGCCTTGCCTTCCCTCCTTGCGAGACCGCCTTGCGTGCAATCTCCGCGTCCGCAGCACAAGTCCTTTCTGAAGACTGTGCTCTCGTGCACGGACGAAAGGGCCCGTGTGTGTCCAACTCCGCGCCAAGGCCAACTTCAGGACCCGTGCCGCATCTGTTGCATGCCCAAGTCCAAGCGTGCGACGATGGTGGGGACGTACTGGATGGCGCCCGAGGTCATCAAGCAGAAGGAGTACGGCACCATGGTCGACATTTGGGCCCTTGGCATCATGGCCATCAAGATGATTGAGAAAGAGCCGCCGTATGTAGACGATGAACCGCTCAAGCCTCTCTACCTCAACACCAACGGCACCAGGGCACGATCCCGGAGGAGGAGGCGCATTTGGAGTGGACAGTGTACTTTATACAGTAGACTACTGATCCAGGCGCTGCTTAGAGGTAGTGGACGTGGATGGGCATATATGTATCACGATTTTCATTGAATTGTATTATATGCATTCAATAGTATTGGTGGAAGAGACAGTCATGTTGAAGACTTCAAGCTGCACGCTCCCTGATATTCAGGAACTTGTTCCACAACATTGCGCGGTCTGGGTCTCGAGCCGTCCTAAACACAATTGACTGTCTGCGACTCAGAAGACGAGCATGCACCGGTTGCTTGGCGTCGACTACTTTGGGACAAGGGGGGGTCCCCGGAGGTCAGCTGCTTGCCTTTATAGCCTGTTAGAGCAAGTGTTGCCTCGAGGTGTTTTGACATCTTCTCAAAATCTGCCCGGTGGGCAGATTTTGAATCTGCGCGCATGGCAGATAACGTGCAGATATGCGGGAGATATAAAATCTGCCCGATATCTGCCTGGCCTGCAGATCAGAAGCAAATGGCAGGCAGATTTGATATCTGCCCAACATCTGCGGGCCCAGCAGATAACAGGCATGTATCGGGCGGTTTTCCTATCTGCCTGCCATCTGCCGCAAATCTGCCGGGCCGTCAGATTGCATCATGCCCCCAGTGCAAATCGAAGCTTGGCAGTATTCCGGCCGCGGTGCACTGGTCATTGATCTGATGCTGCAGCTCTAGTATTGTCCGTGTTTTGCCGTTCTGGTGAGCTTTCTGTGCCAGTGTCGTGGGTGATACGCACTTGACCTCCTTAGGATCAATACCCGCGATTATTCCGGCGTATAGCATTTCGTCGATGACGCTGTTATACCACAGTTTCTGCGCCGGGGTTGTCGGTCGTTGATGCACCTTCGTATTAAAGGTCGCCTCCGCTGGGATGTTCATTGTGTGCTCAGCGCAAGGTATGGGGATGACTTCCTTCATAGACAGTGCTTAGCAATAGGCGAATTCGGTAATGAAGTCCCGTACCATGCCTTGTTGTTCTTCGGTCAAATCGGGACCGATCGTGACCGCGTTTTGGATTGCCGCGACGCGTTTCGGGTTGTGTGGATCTGTTAGCCTTGTGAAGACTGAGGTGTCTCCTCCTACTTCGATCTCTGACTGCTCAACGCCTTCATCCATTGCGTATTGCTGCGGCATGTCTCCTGAGTTCGCATCAGCCGTCACTGTTATATCCGTGCATTGTTGGACCGGACGGCCCGGCCGGCCCGGTCCGGCAATTCCCGAGAAGGTTTTCACGCTATGAAGGTCTACTGAGCGTTTCCCTTCTAATCACTGATTACTCATCGGGCCGACGGACTTGTATTTCTCCGAGGCCTTATTGTCTAGTCCGACTTCTTTCTCGGGCATCCTTACCAAGCCCGAAGTCCTTTATTGTTTAACCTTACTAAGTCACCTTGCTACCTTATTGTTTAACGTTTGTTACTTACCAATATCTTGCACGCTATTGTATTCAATAGACAATAGTTTAAAAGCTAGTTAGATATGTTTTGGACTTCAGTTTGATTATTGATTGTTTCTTCGCTATCTCAGCGTTGGTCGAGCCTCTGTCTTCATCCTCTATTCGGACTTCAACTCCGAACCCCGAACTCCGTGACTCCGGACTATAGTCTTGTGCGGAACTGCGGACCTGAATAGTCGCTCACTCTATTCTTTGTAGTGTTGCGAGAAACCGTGAACTCCGAGGTCGGACTTCCTTGGCCTTGGCCTGACTCGACATATAACAGTATAATCAAACTCACCTATTCGGTTCGCCATGTCTGGATCATACTTCAATCCCAATCTCTTCACACCGGGCAATACCGCCCCTAACCATTTAATTCCGACCCACCAACACCGAGAACATCGGGAATCCTGACTTTTTTCTAACATTCCTACTCTCGGTCAAACTCCAGTTCAACCACCTACTTTCGGCCAATCTTCAGAACAACCTCCATCTCCTACTGTCTTTCATCCCATACCTCGTCTTCGTTCGGCATCAGTTCCAAATACCGCGCCAGTTCCGCTTCTCCGTCGGGGTGCAACTCCGGTGACTCCATCCCCGATTGGAATCCCTCTGGCTCAGATGAGAGTGCCCTCCGTGGCCTCTATTCAGGAGGTAGATACCGAGGAGGCTCCAGCCCCGGAGCCTGAGGCAGAGAACCCCGAGCGCCCTCCGACTCGGAACACCGAACCCGAGGAACCTGTAGGAGGTGCCCCCGATGGGGGTGACGACGGGGATGATGATGGTCCTGGTGGGCCCGGAGGTGGTGGACCTGTCCCTCGGCGTCGGCCTCGGACTCCGGACAACGCCGAGATCGGTGCTCGGATTTTCAGCGGACTCAACGATCTGACTACCGTCCTTCGGTCGCTTTCGGGAGCTAATTCGGGTCCCGTTCGGAGTTCACGATCCAACCTCCGAAACCCCGAGCCTTTCGACGGCTCGGACCCCTCCAAACTTCCTTTATTCCTCTCGCAATGCGGACTTCACTTCGCTGAGCGAGTTCAGGACTTTCCTTCGGACGACGACCGCATCATCTTTGTCCTTTCATACTTGAAAGGGGCAGCGGCCGCTTGGTTCCAACCCGCTATGTTTGCCACGGACAGTACTGTCCCCGACTGGGACGGCAACTTTTCACTCTTCATTCAGGAGTTGATGTCGGTCTTCAGACCGCATGACCCTGTCGGAGATGCCGAAAGCAAACTCCGAACGCTTCGGATGAAGCCTTCAGACCCAATCTCGACCTACATCGTCGAATTCAACACCCAGGCAGCCATGACTCGCTGGGGTGAAGCGGCACTTCGGTCCCAATTCTACGAAGGATTGCCTAGTCGGATCAAGAACCAGCTTGCGGTGCTTGATCCTCGGACAAATCTTGTCGGACTTCGGACTTTGGTACAGCGCATTGATCAGCGCTATTGGAAGCGGGAGCCGGAGAAGAAGCGTGAAGGCAACACCGACTCAACCCCGAACACCGCATCTCGGTCTTCGGGTCACGGTGGTGGCGGCGGGGGAAAGAAACCACAACAAACTCCGAAATCCACCAACAATCCTTCCTCGGCATCCACCTCGTCGACCGGAGCAGCCTCGGGGTCCGCAACCCCGAGAACTCCGAAGCCCTACGCCGACAAGTTAGGCAAGAACGGCAAAATCACGGACACCGAGCGCGCTCGGCGTTTGAAGGAAGGGTTGTGCATGTATTGTGGTGGAAAGAGGCATCAGGCTGCGGATTGTAAGAAGAGGACTACGCCTTCGCAGGGTCGGGCATCCGCCACGACTCCGAACTCCGAGGCCACTCTGTCCACTGAGTCAAAAAAAATGACCAGCAACTCCGAAACTCCAGCACCCGTTCGGAGTTGCGTTGACTCGCTCGGAGTGCCCACGGAAGAAGTCTATCTCAACGCGTCCTCTCTTTCACCTAATGCCTTATACCTCGATCTCTATGCTACTACTTTATCGGACTCACTCGCCTCGGGACTCGACACCATTTTACGGACACTTATCGACTCGGGGTCGTCACATTGTTTTATTTCTTCAGAAATTGTAATGAAGAATGCATGGCCGACCTCCGAAATACGTCCGATCCGGTTGCGATACCTCGACGGCTCTTCCTCTATTATCAAAAAGCAGATCACTCTGTTAATCCGATTCCCATCCGGTGTTATATCCATGCAACATCCCAGAGCCTCCCGTCGACCTTCTGGTCGCTCTGGTAGGTTCCGGAGCTCCGGTCATATCCCGGAGCCTCCGGACCTTCCGGAAGCATCGGGTTTTAACGCAATGAAGGCTTACTGAGCGTTTCCCGTTTATCCGTTTTCTCATCTTCCTTTTAATTGTCTTACAACTTATCATCAGTCCTCATGACAAGTCTTATTGTCATGAACCACTCTCCTTCCTATTTGGGAATACAATTAGGTATTCCATTTAAATACTACGTCTTTACTTCATGTACTTCAGTTTGATTATTAACGTTAATCGTTGCCTGGTTCTTCTTCTCGATCTGAGTGGTCTTCGTACCTCCTTATCACCTCCGGTACTTCGACTTCCGGTTATCCGTCAGTCAAGGCGTTAGCTCACCCTTAACCCCCTGTGGTGTTGCTATCCTTCCTTTATACTGCACCGGACCTCTTCTGGGCCCTCCGGTACCTCCGGTCCTAACCGGAGCCTCCGGAACCTCCGGCCTATCTTCCATCTCGTCCTAGGTCCATTCCGGCACGGTATATAACAGTATAATCAAACTCACCGTCTTGGCTGGCAATCATGTCTTATCCTTCTTTCGGCACCACTCCTCTTGTTTTCCTATCGCTTGCGGACTCTCCGCTGGGCGTTGAGGAGTGTCACCTTGGTCACAACACTGCCACACCTTGTGATGCCTCGGAGTCGACTTCGTCCTCCGACGTATTTTCTGCCAATCCATGGACCCCGTACCTTGTTCCGGGTACTTCCAGTCCAATCGGTCCATGGAGCTCGGGTTTTCATCAGGTCTATACCGGCTTTCCACGACCCTTGGCGTATCCTCCGGAACCTCCGGTTCCTGTTCCGGGAATCTCCGGAGTGTTCTCTGGAAGCGCTGAGACCGGACAGACTTATCCCGTCCCATCCGCTGTCTTCCATCACTATTGCCAACCGGTACATCATATCCAACCACCGGTGGATCCTCCGTCGTACTCCGGTTCGCCGGACTACGGTTTCCATGGCACTCATGACAGCATCGGTGGAAATCTTTCCCATCACACCAATCTCCTTTCATCGCGTCCTCCGAGCTCATCTGCGTTCACGGACGGAGTTCCGGATACCATTCTATACTCCTCCAACGCAGCTCCTCGTTCGCTCCGGTCTAACCTCCGGAATCCGGAATTCTTCTATGGTACCAATCCTTCGAAACTCCATCCTTTCCTCGCCCAATGCTACCTGCATTTTGCGGAGCGTCCTCGGGACTTCCGCACGGACGAAGACAAGAATCTATTCATCTTGTCGTTCCTCCGGGGCGATGCTGCACG